>UESW01003995.1:2218652-2377721 GCA_900491605.1 Calamus simplicifolius | reverse complement strand
TCGTGCGTCCAACTTGTCCATATATCTCATTGCAACCCTATTTGCATCATTCTCTCCCTCCTGCGAAGAACTCGACCCCGAGTTCTCATCTGGATATAGAGGTGTATTGTCCGAAAAGAATGGATGTAAATCCACATTGAAAGTCCTCGAAATCGCCATAGTCGTAGGAAGATCAACAACATAAGCATTATTGTTGATTTTGGACAATCTTGTAAGGTCCATACTTTCGTGGTCGTAACTTGTTTAAAGTACCCACGGGAAATCCGCTCGTTCTGAGAAAGACCATCACCTGATCCCTTACCTCAAGAGTTGTTCCTTCGTCTTCTGTCAGCCACCTCCTTGTACTTGGCGTTGGCTTTCTCAATCTTTGCTTTGACCTCTTCTGAAGTGCTTTGCCAATGCTCTGCCTTGTTTAGCCGGTATGTTGTACTCAGCCAGCTTTGGAAGCTTCACCAAATCTAGTGCATGTTGTGGTACTTTGGTATAGACGATGGAGAATGGATCTTCTTGTGGTTCGATGGACAGAATTGTTGTAGGCGAACTCCGCTGTGGGCAAACAAAATCCCATTGTCGTGGTTTTTCTCCATAAAACTTCGGATGAGATTCCTAAAGTCCTGTGGTAGCTTCTGTTTGTCCCTGTCTATGGGTGCGCCGTGCTGCTATAATTCAAGGTAGAATCAATACCATAATGTCTTCCAAAAGTAGCTGAGGATTTGGTTCTCTGTCCGATGTGATGGATCTGGGTACTCCATGCAATCTCACGACCTCTCGAAAAAACAGTTTGGCAATGGCATGGGCATCTGAAGTCTTCCTACAAGGAATGAAGTGAGCCATCTTGGTGAACATGTCAACCACTACAAAAACAGAGTCAGCACCTCGTTGGGTACGAGGCAAACCCAGGACAAAGTCCATAGAAATCCTCCCAAATATTCTCAGGTACTGGCAAGGGTGTATATAACCCAGTACTTTGAGAATGTCCTTGGATGTTTGGCAAGTATACACCTCTGAACAATCTTGTACACCTCCTTCCTCAACTGAGGCCAAAAATATCATTCAGCTATAGCTGCAAGGGTCTTATCCCTTTCCAGGTGGCCTGCCAATCCTCCTCCATGCAAGTCCCTGATTAACTTCTCCCTTAAAGAGGATTGAGGAATACATAGTTGATTGCCCTTCATCAAATAACCCTCATGTACATGGTAATCCCCAGAGGGTTCCCTACTACCACACTTGTCTTAGATCTCAACAAAATCACTGTGTTCCGCATACAATTCCTTCATCTGTTCAAACCCGATAACCTCAGCACTAATCACAGTTAACACATTTGCCCTCTTGCTCAGAGTGTCTGTAACTCTATTTTGGGTTCCAAACATATGCATTAGTTTAAAGGAAAACCTTTGCAAAAACTAGATCCATCTAGCATGCATATCCTTGCTAATCCTGTTTGATTACTCAAGTGCTTAAAGCCCCATAATCCGAATATAAAACAAATTCCTTACCCACTAAATAATGTTTCGACACTCTTAATGCTCTTACCACCGAATAGAACTCCTTGTCATAGGTGGACCAGTTTTTTCTAGCATCACAGAGCTTTTCGCTATAGAAAGCGATTGGTCTCTTTTTCTGGAAGAGTACAGCTCCAATTCCTACTCCGCTAGCATCACAATCAACTGTGAACAACTTATCAAAGTCGGGTAATGCCAACACAGGGGCACTACACAACTTCTCTTTCAAAAGGGCAAACCGGCTTCAGCTTCTTCACTCCAATTACACTTTCCTTTCTTCAGACACTCTGTCAAAGGAGCAGCAATGGTGCTAAAATGCCTGATAAAGCGCCTATAAAAACTGACCAATCCCAAGAAGCTTCTCAACTCAGTCACAGTTTTGGGATTAGGCCACTCTCTAATGGCTTTCACTTTCCCTTCATCCACAGAAATGCCATCACCACTTACCACAAACCCCAGAAACAATAGCTTTTAGACATAAACATACACTTTTTCAAATTAGCATATAATTTATGCTCCTTCAATATAGCCAATAAACTCCTCAAGTGGTCAATGTGCTCGTTCTCAGACTTGCTATAAATCAATATATCATCAAAGTACACTACCACGAATTTGCCAATGAAGAGTTTAAGTACCTGATTCATAACACGCATGAAGGTGCTAGGTGCGTTGCTAAGACCGAACAGCATCACTAGCCATTCATATAATCCTTCTTTTGTCTTGAAGGCAGTCTTCCATTCATCGCCTGGCCTCACTCTAATCTGGTGATATCCGCTCCTCAAGTCTATCTTAGAAAAGATGACTGCCCACTCAACCTGTCAAGCATGTCTTCAATACAGGGTATTGGGAACTTATACCCATGGTGATCCATTGATAGCCCTACATCAACACACATCCTCTAGCTCCCATCCTTCTTGGGAGTGAACAGGGCTAGTATAGCACATGGACTCAGGCTGTCCCTGATGAAGCCTTTGTCTAGCAATTCTTGAACCTTCTCCTAGAGGATTTTTATTTCCTTGGAGCTCATCCTGTAATGTGGTAAGTTAGGAAGGCTTGCCCTCGGCACCAAATCGATCTGGTGCTATATGTCTCTCAAAGGAGGAAGCCCCTCAGGTAAGTCATCTGGAGTCACTTCCTTGAATTCTTCTAACACCCCCTTCACTACCTCAAGAACTTCGTCAACAATCTCCTCCTCTACCTTCAGTACATTCTTCACCACCAAGGCATGCACCTCCTTGGTCTCCTTCATATCATCCTCTACTTCCTTCTCTGAGCTCACAATGGATAGGAAAGATCGTCTTTCAGGCTTAGAGCCTTTAGGACATAGTGCCACTTTAAGAGGTAATAGTGTGTATCTCTTGCCATCCTTCGCTAACATGTAGAGGTTCTCTTTGCTAGAATATTGGCATCCACATCAAACTGCCATGAGCGCCCGAATAGAAGATGACAAGAATCCATGTCTACTATGTCACAGTAGACTTCATCACTATATTTCCCAATGGAAAAGGGCACCCTATACCTTTCCTGAACATCAATCTTCTCAGGGGCCTTAATCCATCTAATGGTATATGGATTAGGGTGCTTCTCTACTGGTAACTGCAATTTCCTAACCACCTGCCTGCTGATGATGTTTTCGCTACACCCACTATCCACAATTAGATCAAACATTCTTTCACCAATCATGCATCTGGTACGAAACAACTGGTGGCGTTGAGTGCTATCTTTCTGTTTTGGCGTTAACATGAGCCTCCTGATCACATATGGGCTCATGCTCTTCATAATCCTTCCCAAAGTACTTTTCATCCCCATTAGGATCATAACAAATATCCTCCTCCTCTTCTCGCTCTAACATATTGACAGCTCTTCGACTTGGGCACTCATTGGATCTATGCCCCGGTTGAGTACAGCGGTAACACTTTCCCAGGATGGGTTTTGCATATGGGTTGGATTGCTTCTGGCCTGCCTTAGATTCCATCGGCCGCTTCTCCATAACCCTTTCATTCTTCTTCTTACCACTACTATTCGGCTTCTCTGCAGCACTCTTCTCTTTATCATCAACCATCCTGCTGGTTCCACTACGTTCAGCCCTATCAAAGCCATATCTATGCCCACCACCATCAAATCTGGTGTTCTTATCGTTCAGCATGAGTTCAGCCCATAATGCCATATTTTTAGCCTCACACATGCTCCTCAATACTGTGACCCCAATTTTATCTCTGATCTGCAACTTTAATTCATCAACATACCTAGCCACTTATTGCCCCTCACTTTCCTCAAATCATTACGCTCAACTTATCGCATAAATTCAGCAGTATATTCGTGGACGGTTCGCAACCCTTAGCGACATCGTTGGTACTGTTGGAAAAGTATCTGTTCATAATCAAGGGAAAGAAACTCACCTTTCATTAGTTGCTTCATGCAGATCCATGTTCGCACGAGTTATCTCCCTTCTCTCAACCGCCTACTCTGCACTCTCTCCCACCAAGCGGAAGCACCACCCTTCAACCTACACGCCACCATTTTACCCTACATTCTTCTGGCATATCCTTGTAATCAAAGAACTTCTCCACCTTCGCTAGCCAATTAAGAAATTCTTCGATATTAAACGTACCATTGAAATAGGGAAGATCTACCCTTAGATGGTAATCCCCTCCATCGGAGTGATCATAATCATCATAATCGTGGTACTCCCTTTGGTTTCTTCCTCCACCATAGCTATCTCTCATAGGTGGTTGCCTCCTCTCAAACCCCAAAGCCTCTTCCTCTGAATCAACATCAGAGATCTGTACCCTCCGACTGAACTCTAAGATAAACAATCACTCGCAAGCAATTCAGAGAAAACCACTCTTAAGATGAATTTTTTAACTTTTAATAAAATTGATCCCCCGTCTCAAAAACCCTAAAACACTATTTATAGTCTATAAGAAATAAAATAATTTAGGAAACTAAAAAGTTATAGGAAATAAAATAATTTAGGAAACTAAAAGCTATAGAAAATAGAATAATTTAGGAAACAAAAAAGCTATAGGAAATAAAATAATTTAGGAAACTAACTAGCCTTTCTCTCAAACAACTTCTCTTCGTCCTTGCTTTGGTTTGGCTGCTTTTCGTGCGTCCAACTTGTCCATATATCTCATTGCAACCCTATTTGCATCACTAGATCCCTTTGGGCTCGATAGATACGCTCCCTATCTCCAGTATTCTCTTGCCATGATTCAATGCCATGGTTGTGATCCTCCCGTCCCATCTCTTCTACTACCCGGGATAATGGGATGCAACGAAAACTTAAGGTGATATGCTAGAAGTTGTGTAAGGAGAGGGACTTTTACCTAACTGTAGAGGTCAACTACCCCAAGAGCCTCTCCGATATGATGGCCCTGGCAGATAAATATGCCAGAGTCAAAGAAATCAGAAAGATGGTTTGAACCGAGTAATTCAAGAAAAAAAAGAGGAAGACCTCAGAAAAGAGCCGACAGGCTAGCCCTACGAGCCCGCCTCATCGCCATAGGACCTCACCGCTAAGAAAACGCAGCAGGAGCATAGCATGAAGCTTCAATCAGTACACCCTCGAAGCAGCCCACAAAGCAGATTATCCACCAGAGCTTTGACAACTACCCCCACCGAACCTCCCGATGACTAGTGTTGTTACTAAGATTACCATGGTCAGCTCTTTCCAGCGATGACCAAATGAAGAGGAGGACTGGCTTAAAAGGGCCCGGTGCGAGGGGATCACCTTTTCAAATGAGGATCTCAAAGGGATACATTATCCCTAAGATATGGAACTTGGATCACCTCCGATCAATAAAGACCTTCAAGGGATACAGTACCCTCAAAACATGGAACTAGATTAAACCCCGAACATATTACCAGTGAGTATGCCTAAACTGAGCCGTTTTGCTTATTGTAATAAAACTTCACTCTTCGATTCAAATAATTTTTGTTAAATAATAATATTTTTAAGTTGTGGATGAAAGGCAGATCTTGATGGATCATTGACCCATGGGTCCGTCCTCCAAAGCCTCGGCAAGGCTGACTGGAACCCTTTGAACCTTGGCATGATCAAGCATTCTTCGTACCTTGGCAGGGCCAAGTAAAAGATCTTCCGGGCCTCTGCAAGGCCGATCGGAGTCCTCTGAACCTCGGCACGGCCGAGCGTTCTCTATACTTGGCTAAGCCAAGTAAAATTTTCTCCATACCTCGGCAGGGCCGAGCAACTTTCTATGTACTTCGGCATAGCCGAGCAACTTTCTCCGAACCTTGGCTGGACCAAGTAAAATTTTCTTTGTACCTCGGCACGGTCGAGTAACTTTCTTTAAACCTTGGTCGGGCCAAGTAAAATTTTCTCCGTACCTCAGCACGGTCGAGCAACTTTCTCCGAACCTTGGCTAGGCTAAGTAAAACATTCTCCGTACCTTGATAAGGTAGAGCAACATTCTCAGTACCTTGGCAGGGCTAAGTAGATGATTATTGGCCTTATTATCTTTTTATTCTTTCCCTTATTTGGGCCTCTGCATACTTCGCATTGTAGATTCATTACTGCAAATATTATAACCTTTTATCCAATGGCAATATATCTTTCTTAATAATATAAGAAGTAGCCTAAACATGTATTTTTGGTGAATGAAGTCCTGTGAAGCAGTTCCCATATGGTCAAGAACAGGTTTGATAGTTATGATGATGTATATTTTTGAGTATTATAATGGCACCAAAAGCCATAGTGTTGAGATTAAAGTCATTTTAGCAGAATTGAGAAAGATGGTTTGCCATATTGTTATTCTTTCTTTCTTTCTTTTTTGCAACATATTTCATATTTCATTGTTGGTATAATTAACTATATTAATGGTACAGAATTTTTATGTGGCCTTTGCTAATTAATTGCATTGGCATGCATATTTTCTTGGCTATGCTATGTTATAATCTGGCTTTTGTTGCTCTTTTTATGAATGTTAGGCCGGGTATACTGCATATGGAGGTATGCTAATTATTGACAACCACAAATGCCAACATCGCTCCTCAGGGTGTTGCTTACGGTGCATATCCTTCCGTATATCCAGTACAGGTGCTAGTACCTTCCATTTTGTTTATGAAAATGTGTCCAGAGCATTTCACATCTATATATAAAATGATTGTGTTTGCTCCATCTTAAGTTGCTTTCATAATGCAGTAATGTCTACAACCTATGAAGCAATATAAGTGTTATGAATACCTGAAGATCCTTCATTATTAAAGTTGCTGCTGTGATTTTTGTGATTTCTATTCTTGAGTATATCTTTTCTGGTGATAAAATCATGACCTTAGGTGTGCATGTTAACTTGGTCTAAGATTGGATTTTTTTCTCATGTTTCACTCATTTATACAGAGCTTGTAGATATTGCTCCTCCTTTAGGTTGGCATCTGCTCATGTTATATTTAAATTTCATGGGGCAGATAGTAATTTGTTGATATAAATGCTTATTGCTGGCATTGCACTTACCAAGGACTTCTTTGTTAATTTTGGTATGTAGTTAAGATATGTTTAATGACCAAAAACTAAGCTGAATGAAGAAGAAGGATTTATATAGCCAACCTCAACTAGTTTGGGATCAAGTCTTTGTTATTGTTACTATTGTTGTTGTTGTAACCACTTTTAATATAGTGGACTTTAAAAGATGATATTTGTTCTGCTCTGACTGATTTTATTTGTCCCTATTTTCCATGTTGATTCTTTGAAATATGGTATAAGGATTAATTTTCTGCATGACATGGGAGACGTTTGTATATTTGTGAGTTCAACATTGATAAATTCTTGGATTATTCTGTGTCTCAATGGAGTTACCAAGACAAATGGTTCTTTGTATCAATTCATATACCAAGAAGTGGGGAGTGAAAATTCTGATAAAGAACTGGCTTCCATATTCTACATAACTACTTGGCTCGGGTCCAGGGTGGGAAACTCTTGATGCCTTCTGTGCTAGCCGTTAATATAGGTAACAAATAATACCATGATTACCTTTGGGGTAAATTATTTTTCAGCCTAACGTCTTCTGTGCAACACTTATTTGAAAAATATGGATCAATGGTTAACATTGATAGCCCACAAAAATGAGCCCTTTTTTAGGATAAAATGATGTCTTTCGGTGTGGTCAGGGATAAGCATGGATCTAGAACCATTTTAGTTAATATTGATTTCAAAATTTTAGATTAAAAATTAGATCAATTGCACTCTGGAGCTTACTCGATTTAATTTGATTCCGCATTAGTTTCTCCGCTTATTTTTCTATTTTATTTTATGCTTTAGTGTGCGCGCCCGTTTACACACGTATATTTTTCTAGTTTTTAAAATTTTTAATTATTTCGTACATTCTAATATATAATGGTTAAAATATTTCTTTTGGGTTTAATGAAAAAGATATGTATTGTATTATTAACTAATGGTTTTTTGGTAGAAATGATCATGTATGTGAGAGGAGAAGCAAATTGAAAGAGGTTAGTTTGGTTTTCAGATTCTAGATCAAAACTGATTCTATTAATATTCAGAATTGAACGAGTTAGACTGCTCACCTCCAGAGAAATTAGAAATCCTTGTATTGCGTGTGATGACTCCATTCTCTCGTCAACAATGATAAAGCGTTAGTCCAAGTTTTACCGGGCATAAACCTTCATACGTTCCATATCCTGCGAAGCACATAGACAAGGCATTTTGCTCAAACGAACTGTGCTTGGCCATTGATCTGAAAGCATATCAATCTGAGAACCATCCTAATAGTCCATCAATAGAGGGGATGACTGACCTGGTTGGTAAGCACAAAGGCTGCCATCTGTCACCGCATTTCTGAGCATTCAGGATAGAACATAATCACTAGGAGTGAGATGAATGGGTAAGCTTGGCACAGCCCAATGGATGAATAAAACACGTACGAGATCGATGCATCATTATTCACTAATAAATAGAAAGAAGGATATTCCACATAACCCATATCAATTGAACCCATCTATTGAAAAAACCAGCACCATAGAGGACCTCTCGAACAAAATCCCATACCACTTTCTCATACGTCTGTTTCATGTCCAATTTTATAGCCATGAAAGTATTCCTTTTCCTTCCTATCTTTAAATCATGCAGGATTTTCAGGACTAACATTATATTATCAGATTTACATAGTGACAAGAAACAATGGCATGCACCTTGCTCCTTACTGATGAGAAGGTCCAAATATGGCTTCATCTTATTCGCAATAATTTTTGCCACCACCTTATATAAGGTAGTACGTAAGCTAATGGGTGGTAATGTGGTTGGCTTCCATAGGATATTCTCTCTTGGGCATAACGCAATATTGGTTCTTTTCCCCTACGCATTGATGCACATAAGAAATAATATTGGATGGCCAATACATCTTTCTTAATTATATATCTGCCAAATAGTGTTTAAAAAACATTCGGATTGAATGCTCGCCTCCAACTCTTCTTCTTCTTTCTCCAACTAGCTTCCCAATTCTTGCTCCAGCCATCATCAGGCTTTTCCTCGCGGTAGTTAACTAGTTACCTGTTGTCGAAGCCCCAAAACATCGTCTTATAAGATACTGTCAGGTGTGGATAAGAAAGTGGAGGGCCATATACCTATAGAGCTAGCTCTTCTGGGTTGCTGCCATGACACACCTGACTTCATTTTCTCAGCTTAGCCTCAATTTCTTTTCTGTTTCGACTTCTTTTGCCGAGGTTACTGCTTCTGCTTCTATTCCAGCTGCAGCAGTGAAGTCTGATAGTTGAGTAGGCTGCTTCTTATACCTTCTTTCCCTCTTAAGAACTTTACATCTGTTCCTCGGAACGGTTACAGTGCTCCTCTATGATTTCAGATAAAGTAGCAGCTCTGGATGCGCTGCCGTGGTATCCCACAGCTTCCCTACATCGGGAATGCAGGACGGATGGTCTTGTTTTTAAATTCCCACCCCGCCAAATCAGGTCCTTAATCCAAGCTATGGTATTTTTTTGTTTTCTTTTCTTTCAAACCAAGAGTCAACTTGCCAGGATTTGATTTGACCATTGTCTGCATCTGGGCCAAGAACTTAAGGTAGTGTTTGAAATAGGGGATAAGTGTTGGGATTGTTTTCAACATAGATTGTTTTGGAAGAGGAATCAAGGTAGAAGAAGGGTTTTCACTTAAGAATAAAATTTTTCTATTACGTTTCATTAAGCACATCATCATATAAATATTGTTTTTTGTTTCTACGGATAAGCATAATCTTTTATGATCTTATCCATCTAAAGCTATCCTATCAAATCATAAAGATAGGCTCATTATTTAAAAAACTAACTCTAACAAACTAATAACCATTATCTTTTAACACCCCTTTAATGGTTGTTCTTGGATACCCATGAGATCTCTAAAGTGAATGAATTTCTCCTTGGGTAGTGTCTTGATGAAGATGTCTGCAATTTGGTCTTCAGTCTTCACATACTTGACTTCAATTTCTTTTTCTTCTACCACATCTCTAATGAAATGGTACTTGATTTTGATATGCTTGATGCGGCTATGATATATAGGATTCTTTGTCATAGAAATAGTAGATTTGTTGTCACATAGCAGAGTAGTAGCTTCTTCTTACTTTTCACCCATATCTTCAAGTATTCTTCTCAACCAAATTATTTGTTGAGCTGCCAAAGTTGTTGAAACATATTCTGCTTCAGAAGAAGATAATGCCACTGTATCTTGCTTCTTAGATGCCCAAGATATGATACCTGATCCATAAAAGAATACATAACCTGATGTGCTTTTCATGTCATCAATACTTCCAACTCAATCACTATCACAAAATCCAACTAATTTCATCATATCATTCTTGTTTCTTTCATATATGATCCCATAATCTTTAGTACCTTTGATGTATCTCAAGACTCTTTTTGCTTATCCAAAGTAAATATTACTTGGCTTTTGCATAAATCTGGAAAGTAAACTTGATGCAAACATTATGTCTGGCCTTGTAATTGTTAGATATAATAAGCTTCCAATAATGCTTCTGTATAATTGTGCATTTGCTTCACCACTTTCATCTTCTTTCATCAACTTATCATTTACCACAAAGGTGTTTCCACACTATTGCAATTTTCCATGTTGAATTTTTTGAGAATGCCTTCTACATACTTCTTTTGACTGATAAATATACCATCTTTTCTTTGACTTATTTCAATTCCCAAAAAATAATGAAGCAAACCCATATCATTCATTTCATATCTTTTCATCATATCATTTTTGAAAGTCAAGATCATATTCTCATTGTTACCAGTAATAATTAAATCATCAACATAAAGAGAGACAATGAGAATATCATTACCTTGCTTCTTCACATAAAGTGTTGGTTCACTTGGACTTTTTAGAAAACCTTTTTCATTGAAGTAGGTGTCAATTTGAGAGTACCATGCTCTGGGTGCTTGCTTCAGCCCATATAATGCTTTCTTTAACTTGTATACCTTGTTTTCTTGACCTTTGATGATGAAGCCTTGAGGTTGTTCAACATAAATTTCTTTTTCAATACTCCATTCAAGAATGCAGACTTTACATCTAGTTGATGTAGTTTCCAACTTTTTAGCTGCTATAGAAATAAGAGTTCTAATTGTATCATGTCTAGCAACAGGTGTAAAAGTTTCTTGATAATCAATACCATGTAATTGAGAGTATCCCTTTGCTACTAATTTTGCTTTGTGTTTTTGAATGGTGCCATCTGGATTGTGTTTTGTTTTGTAGATCCACTTCAAGCCAATGACTTCCTTATCACTTGGTTTCTTCACTAATTCCCAAGTTTTGTTCTTCTCAATCATATTGATTCTTCTTGCATTGCCTTATTCCACACTTCTTCATGCATAGCATTTTCATAAGTTTCAGGCTCAATCATGCAGAAATTACAAGAAGCATAAATGTCACTTAACCTTCTCATTTTTATAGGAGTAGAACTTGAAGATGGACTTGAACTTGAAGTAGTTTGTGGTGAACCTTCAACCTTATTTTCTTCATTTTGAGCATCATGAATTTCTTCATCTAGAGAAATAATATTTTCTTCAACTTTCTTTTGCTTCCAATCCCAAGCAACTTTTTCATTGAAAATAACATCTCTTCTTATGATCACTTGATTTTGCTTCAAGCTGAAAAGTCTGTAACCTTTTGATTTAGAACTGTATCTAACAAAGATACATTTTTCACTTACTTCATCAAGTTTATGTCTCCTTTCCTTTGGAATATGTGCATAGCACACACATCCAAAGATTTTGAAATGCTTCACTGAAGGCTTTCTACCATGCCAGGCTTCAAATGGTGTCATATTTTGAAGAGCTTTTGTTGGACATCTATTCATCAGATAAACTGCTGTATTCACTGCTTCTGCCCAATAAGAATTTGGAAGGCCTTTGTCTTTGAGCATAGATCTAGACATCTCAACAATAGTATGATTCTTTCTTTCTACAACACCATTTTGCTCTGGTGTATAGCTAAAGTCAATTGTCTTTGTATACCATCATCTTCATAAAATTTCTCAAATTCATTTGAATTGTATTCACCACCTCTATCACTTCTTAGCACCTTGATATAATGCCCACTTTGTCTTTCCATAATTTTTAAACTTCTTAAAGATAAGAAATGCCTCTGATTTATGTCTCATAAAATATACCCATATTCTTTTGATATAGACTTCTCAAGCTTTGAAAATTTAAGTGTCCAAACCTTTTGTGCCATAACCATGACTCATCATTTACCTCCATCTTCCATGCAACATCCTTTGCATAGTGCAAAATAAGAGGAAAACTTCTATTTTTCTCCATCTTGATATTTGCCATAAGTTGCTTTTTCATCCCTCTGTCATATAACTTGCAAACATTATTTTTAAAGTGTACCATATGCCCATGCTCAATCAGCTGTCCAACACTCAAGAGATTTTGCTTCAAATCTGGAACAAGTAAAACATCATGAATGAATTTTCTTCCTTTCTTGGTATTGATTTTAATTGTGCCTTTGCCTCTTGCTTGGACTAATGCACCATTGCCCATCTTCACTTGTGAAATTGAAGAACTCAATATCTACAAAAATAGACTTGTCTCCTATCATGTGATTGCTGCAACCACTATCAAGATATCACATATTATTACTTTGCTCTTCTGCAGTTTGACATGCATATAGTGTGCTTTGCTGACCTTCATTTTCTTCTGTGAAGTGTGCTTGCTCACTTGCTTTGTATCTGCAATCTTTTTGAACATGTCCAAACTTTTTGCAATTATAACATTGGGGTTTGCCCCTAAACCAGCAATCTTTTTCAGCGTGAGAAGACCTTTTACATATGTTGCACCTTTGTTGAGTTCTCATCATATTACCTTTTTGAAAATTATTTCTTTATATTTCTCTACCTCTTCCTTTCATATTTCTTCCTCTTCCTCTACTCTGGTTTTCACCTCTGAATGACTTTCTTTTGACTGAAGCATGACTCGATGATTCTTTTTGAAAATTTTTATCAACCACTTTGAATTAGATTGAAAGGCACTTTCAATTGATGATTCTTTTTGCCTAAACAATCTTTGCTCATGAGCTTCAAGAGATCCCATTAATTCATGAACACTTAATTCAGAAAGATTTTTAGATTCTTCAACAATTGCAACTATTGTATCAAATTTTAGAGATAAACTAGCCAAGATTTTCTCACATATTCTTCGCTCGGTGATGGTTTCACCATAGCTCTTCATTTGATTAACAGTCTCCGTAATTTTGGAGAAGTAATTCTTCAATTTTTTATTTTCTTGCATTCTCAAATTATCTAATTCTCTTCTTAGAGTTTGAAGTTTGATAGATCTTACCTTTATGTTGCCTTAAAATTCCTCCTGCAAGATATCCCATGCCTCCTTTGATTTGGTGGCTCTAATAATTCTGGAAAAAATTTTCTCAGATACAGCTTGTTGGATAAAGAACAAAGCTTTGGCATCCTTCTTTTTGTAGTCCTTCAATTGCTCCTTCTGATTATTTGTTGGATTAACTGGGTCTTCGTACTCGTTCTCAACTAGATCCCATACTTCTTGTGAAATAAAAAGGGTCTTCATCTTGATGCTCCAATAATCATAATTTTCTCCATCAAAAATAGGAATAGAAGGTTGGTGGATATTCATACCAATATTGCTTGGGGTTGCCATCAAGTCCACCTACCAAGGGCTTTTCTTTTCTTTTCAAGAATAAAAAAATTCTAACAAAACTTCTGTAAGATCTTGGCCCTCTATTTTTTTTTTTACCACATATTAAGAAGTTGAAAAGACTCGGCTGTTCCCTAACGCCAAAGTTTTTTTTTTTTGAAAGCAGACGCTAAAGAAACGATTGATTGGAAGTCAAAGGGGTAGTCAAACCTCGTCGTTGCTTTGAAGATTGCCTTGCAAAAAAGGTAGCGTCATGCGCACGGCTATTTCACGCGCATTGCCGATTTTTTTTTTTACTGTTTGGGATAGGCCGGCCTTTAGAACTGATGCTTTTCCTTCACAAAGATAGTGGCTGTTTTCTTGGATCTTTCCACTTTTCATTTTTTGTTCTCTCGGCAAAATAGCAACCACAGCAACGTTTCTTGAGACTACGAAATCGTGGCCTTCTAGCAGCAGATGTTATCCAAGAGCTTCCGCTGGCGCTCTCTTCTAATGGACTCCACGTGATGATTGCATGAAGATTTTTTTTCAACGGGATGAGGATTTTAATGAGGTGGTTTGATTCTAAGCGGTGCAACAAATTTGACAAGGCGATGGATGTTGACGCGGGGAAGGGAAGGACCGCTGGCGTTGGTCTTCTCGTCCTCCTCACGGCCGGTCCCTTCTTGAACTTCGAACTAGGCTCTGATACCAATTTTGTTGGGATTGTTTCCAACACAGATTGTTTTGGGAAGAGGATTCAAGGTAGAAGAAGGGTTTTCACTCAAGAATAAAATTTTTCTATTACGTTTCATTAAGCACATCACCATATAAATATTGTTTTTTGTTTCTACGGATAAGCATAATCTTTTTATGATCTTATCCATCTAAAGCTATCCTATCAAATCATAAAAGATAGGCTCATTATTTAAAAAACTAACTCTAACAAACTAACAACCATTATCTTTTAACAATAAGAGGGGATATCCAGGGGATATCCCCTCTTATTCCCAAAAGCCATAACTATAAGGGATAACAAGGAATAAAATTAACCAAAGGGATAATCCATGGTTAACCATGAGATATCCCCTCAATTTATTTCCTAAAAAATACAGGAATAGCTGGTTATCCCTCCAAATAAGAGTAAAAAAAGGTTATAACCAGATCATCCTTCTCGAATGTCTGCGACCATTCGGTTGCCATCTCCAGTGAACCCGAGATCTTTCGGCGAGCTTCTCTTGTTTGAGAGCCTGTAAAAAGTTCAGAAGACCGAAGATTCTAACGAAAACCCTCCGACACTCAAGTTAGTACTCTGGCCAACAGTCGTGAGCTTGAGAAAGCTCAAATGAGAGGATTAGAGAGGTGCTCTGTGTGTGAGCATTTAGGAGTGTTGTGTTACCTGATCGGGGGTTCCTCTTACCCATTTTATTGAAGCTTGGAGTATGTGAGACTTGCTTGGGGCTTGATCACTTGTCAGAGCATTGATGATAAGAGCAGCATGGTGGGGCTTGCCTCCTTGTGACTTGTTAGAGCTACAGGTCATGTCCTATTAGTAGCGGATGGCTGCAGCTGGTTAGTAGGCCAAGTCCCATTAGAGTGGGTGGCCACTTGATTTGAATGACGGATATTATAATGCTTGCTAAATATATTTTCATGTCGCACGTTTGTTGTCCTATACGGAAAGTGATGGAGCTAAGCATGTGAGGGCCGAAGGTAGCAGGTGCGGCCATGTGGTGGCCACAAGCAGTAGCGGGCCATGTGGGGGCCGCTAGCGCTAGGGCCGGTGAGGCCGACACTGGAGTCGGCGAGGCTGACGTTGGAGCCGGTCGAAGGAGGCCAACGCTGGAGTCGGTACTGGGGAAGGCCAACGCTGGAGTCGGTCAAGGGTGGCCGATGCTGGAGTCGATTGGAGGAGGCCAACACTGGAGTTGGTGAGGCCGATGCTGGGGTCGGTTGGAGGAGGCTGACGCTGAAGTCTATTGGAGAAGGCCGATGCTGGAGTTGGTACTGGGGCCGATATTGGAGTCGGTTGCTGAGACCAATGCTGGAGTCAATGAGGGCGATGGTAGGGTCGGTTGGAAGAGGCCAACGCTAGAGTCGGTACTGTTGTGAAGTTTCTGAATGGAAAGAGGGGAATGCGTGGTATCTGGGCAATTCGGAATCACATCAGTGCATATCCTTTCACTGCATTCCCTGTCTTTGATAATATTGAACCGTTTGTGAAGTTTCGTTGGATGTTTTTTAACGTAGACTCAGAAAGAGAACTGAAAGATTTACTGTCCGTTAGAATGTGGAGTCTTAAGTCATCAATTTTCCTGTTTAGTCTTAACCATTCTTGAATCTAACTCTTCTGCTCTTTATATTTATTTTTTTAATGCATGTTTTTATGTCTATGGGTTCAGGTTTTGGTGAAATTGAAGGCATAGAGGATGAAGAAGTTTATGCTTCTGGTTGGAGCCCAGCTGATCCCGAAAAGTAAGGTAGTGTTTGATAGGAAAAATGTTATCCATGGATAAGTGTACGGGATAGAATTTATCCCCTGGCTATCCCTAGGGATATCCCTTGGCTATCCCATTGATCATATCAAATGCAAAAAGGTAAATCCATGGGATAACCTTTTTTACTCTTATTTGGAGGGATAACCAGCTATTCCTGCATTCTCTAGGGAATAAATTGAGGGGATATCCCATGGTTAACCATGGTTAACCATGGATTATCCCTTTGGTTAACTTTATTCCCTGCTATCCCTTATAGTTATGGCTTTTGGAATAAGAGGGGATATCCTCTGAATCCCCTCTTATCCCCTATTTCAAACACTACCTAAGGGTGATATTAGACATTTTGCTTTAAAAAAATGCTACAATATTTAAAATTAGGATCATGATTTTGCGTGGTTCATATCATTTATAAAAATGCATTAGTAGGTCGGAAGGAGGAAAAAAAAAAAGTATCTCGAAATGTCACTCAGATGGTGCCTTGTATTCTCATTGCTCCTTTGAATTGGTATTTTTGACCGTGTGCCACATACTTCCCTTTGAAATCCAGCCTAAAGAGAATCAATCAACCAGTTTGGATTTAAAATCTTATAGTAAATAAGTAGCTTTAATTAATTGTTGTATGCCTCTTTTTTTTGTGTTGTTCAAAATGGAAAATTTTGTATCTAAAGTATATACTATACCATTCTTTCCAAGTGAACTTCTGAAAAATTACCAGCTAGATTTGGAAGAAGTAACGTTTGCCACCTCATGGTTGATGCACTCACATATGTAATCACATGGTTTAATTACAATAAATATAGTTAAATTCGTTTCAATATTTTGCATTCAAATTTAGTTATCCATTGATGCAGTTTCTTAATCGCATTGAAAAGCTAATATGAATTATCTTACATCCATGTTCGCAGAAACGTCAGCGAGTTTGGGGAGAGAGATTTCGCAGAACCTTTCGAATCTTTTGACCAAGACATACGTTTCGCGTATTTAATCAAAAAAAAAAAAGAAGGAATGGACGGATTCGTTCAGACAAATAAGACTTCCGAAAAGAATTCTTCGTACTTGGAGGCCACCCCACGCTGGTTGGATCAAGCTCAACTTTGCAATAGTCAAGGACCAAAACAGAGAAGGATGGGCCGGGTATGCTGGCCCCATGGAAGACACCAGGTCCTCCGGTGCAACAAGCCTTACGTAGGCTGCATCGTTCATTTTTATTGGTCTACATATGCACGACACCATTAAAAAAAATATTAAGACAACTTTACGACATTCCGAGAGAAAAACTTATGACACCTTAGTTTTAAACTGACGACATCGTAGTTATAAAGTTTATAAAGTTAAGACATAAAAAAAACTTAAAACATTCTAGTTTTAAACGTACGATACCCTAGTTTTAAACTTAAACATCCGTTCAAAAAACGTGTTTGTACATATTTTTAAAAAAAGCTGAACAGGTATTAACGCGTCACGTCAAAATTAAGACACCCATTAAAAAAAAAACTTTACACCCTAGTTTTAAACTTAACTGTTAAGAAAGCAAAAAATACTTATGACACCCTAGTTTTAATCTTACGATGTCAAAATTATCAAAATTAAGACACCCATTAAGAAAGCAAAAAAATGTTACGACACTTTACTTTATTACACCATAATTATAAAACTAAAACACAAGCAAAAAACATCTTAGTTTTAATTTTACGACACGTAGTTATAAAATTACGACACCCACTCGTTTATACACAAATTCCAAAAAAAGCTGGTATTAATTTACGTCACGTCAAAATTAACACACATTAACAAAACAAAAAATCATAGTTATAAAATTAAGACGTTTTGAAAGAAAAAAAAACTTCTTCGTTATAAACTTACGACACCTTAGTTTTAAACTTAAGAGAAAAAGATGTTTGTATACAAATTTCAAAAAAAGCTGAACGGGTATTAATGCACAGTCAAACAGCTTTTTTTTTTTTTGGAATTTGTGTATAGATACCTTTTCTGAACATGTGTTAAGTTTAAAACTAGGATGTCGTAAGTTTAAAATTAGGATGTCGTAAGTTTTTTTGCTCTCTAAACTGGTGTCTTAACTTTAAAACTAGGATGCCATAAGCTTAAAACTAGGGTATAGTAAGTTTTTTCTTCGGGATATCGTAAATAGTCTTAATATTTTTTAATGAGTGTGGTATGTATATGGACCAATAAAAAGGAATGATGCAGCCCATATAGGAGTTGCTGCACCGGAGGCGATGTACAAAATCTTTTCCCTCTTGTAGTTGCTGCTCCATTAGAAGGACTGAAGCAGGGACTTAAATGGCTGAAACTCTCTAAGCTTTGTGTGTGGAGTCAGTCTGTGGGAGATGACACCTACCCGTGTGGTTTCTTAAGATCAAACGAAAAATGGGAATCCGCTGCTCAGTTGGTAGGAAAAGTGTCTGTGGAGATAGAGACTGAAGAGGAAAAGCCTGGGGAGAAAGAGACTGAAGAGAAAGAGACCAAAGAGGAAGAGACTGAAAAGGGAGAGACTGAAGAATAGCCGAGAAGATGTTAGCTCGCTGCTCGGCTCTGCGTTTGGCTTGGTACCATATGTAGTGAAAACCTTTGCTTGTCTTCTGACTCTTTCAAGTTATTCTATGAATAAAATGGTACCATGGAAGTGGCTTGAAATGCAATTGGTCAGCTCATGCTAAAACCAAACTCTCCTCAACAAGCACCATTTTTTTTTAAAAAAAAAAATTAAGGCTCAAATAAGATCAATTCAGCGAAACTATTAAGATTAATTCCTAATTGAGTTGTAAAATGGTATTTAGGAAATAGGCTATCAAGAAAAAATGGAAGAACGGTACAGGACTTTATTGGAGGATTGGAATAGACTTCTTTATTGATGATAGAAAGAACGCTTGCAGAAGGGTATAAGTTTGAGGCTTTCACTCGGTTGCAATCCCATCATGGACTCCTCTCGGCTATTTAAAGTCGAGTTCCACTGCCTAACGAAGCAACATACATTCCAGAACTTCTTTACCGCTTTCCTAGAGTTTTTCTTCTGCACCGATATATAGCTCCATGTGAAGCTTCTGGACACGCCCTGGATGGTGTTTTGTTACTAAAGTCTTAGTGCATTAGCTTCCTAACAGTCCTACTTAATGCATTCTCTCTGATACTCTAGGAATGCATCAGGATAACTCGTACTTAGCTTTTGGCAGTGCCTTGATCAATATAAATATGTGTGTGTGACTTGCTCTTTAGCCTTCCAATAGTTTAACTCAGTGTCCATTTTTTCATGTTGTACATGACTTCAGTCTAATCACTATCGGAATATATGATTTAACTCCAACTTGACAGTTGATCTATACCATATGACATAATTCTTTGTGCCTAGCAAATATTTTTATATTCTTTCACAGCACCCCCAATGAATTTGGCTTGGGCTTTACATGAACCTTGATAGCAACTTCCTGCATATAGTATGTCTGGTTGTGAATTTGTGAGAGATAACAAATTCTCAATTAACTTATAGGGAGGCATCAATCTTTCTTTAGCCATCTTCTTTCCTTAATTTCTTATTCATGATTAGCAAAGTGACGATGAATTTGCATCTATGTATTTTGAACTTTTTTAAGAATAAAAAGTAGGTTCATCCTTAACTTAGAAAATGATTATAAGGGATTCGTCCTAAGCCCAATAAATGAAGTGGATAAGGATTTAATCCTCATTCGGTTAAAAGGATTGACACAATGAAAATTCAAAGTGAAATCTCAAATAGTGAATATAAATAAGAGGGCCGAATCATTATAAACATTTTAATGTCTCATTTATTATATACCCTTTTAAATTCTTACAATTAGTTTCAAATGCTCTTATATTAAATTGTTGAAAATTAAATCTAAACCTTTTGTCACACTCCAAATCCACCATCTAATTCGGCAACGTGACACAGCCGTATGAACCCTAAGGCAAGCCCTAGAGATCATGCAAGGACTGATATAAATAATTCATACTATATTTCATAAAAGTTTTATCATTTAAAGAAATAATAATTATCATAATTAAAAAATGGAATAAACATCCACTAATGTCATAAATATAAGTTCATTATTTTCCCTACAATCTTTAGAATAATTATTAAAATCAAATTTATATCTATCTAACTAATCGCAATAGCTGCAATATGTCCATCCCATCCTATCAAATTAATCATCTCAATCTGTAAAAAAAATTCAACAGATATAATGAGCTCAATAGCCCTGTAAGAATTCCCTACATAAAATTTACCTTCTTACATAGCAATTTAATAGATAATCTTTATGGTATAAATACATGATTAAGTAAAACCAAACTACCAAATCAAAATATAGATACCATCATGCAATCATGTAACACACATCTAATAACTTCATACATTGGTTCAAATTCACTTGGTTTTCAGCTCTAGACTACCATAACCATATTCTAGCCCATGGCGGGGAAACCACAATATCACACTCCAGCCTATGACAGGCAACACTACCATATTTTCAGTCTGTGATGAAACCCACGTTATCATACTCCAGTCTGTGACTGGCAATACTACCATATTTCTAGCCTATGGCAAGGCTCTCACATGGTCAGCCTAGAGCATAAACTATCATGCACTCATACATCACAACCAACACATGGCATGCATAACAATGCATCGCAACTCAACCATAACAATAAAAATTTCATAAGTCATAATCAGGCAATATTCATCAACCAAACCAAGAATCAGAAAATAACACAAAATTCACAATTCACCTAATGTAAATCATAAAAAAATTAATAATTATTATTTATACAATCTGATAAAAATTATGTAGGAGAATTCTTACTTCACAATTCGGCTAACAACCCCTCATTGACGACTCGAATTTAACTCTTTCTGTCACGCTAATTGTTCCCTTCAGCTGACATAATTCACATATTTTATTTAATTGATAGAAATAAACTTTAACAAAAATCAAATAAAATAAAAAATAATTATTCTTTTATAACCCATCATTGGGTCTGTGCCACAATCCGAGCACTCACCCTTCTTCTCTTCTTTTTTTTTCTTTAATTCCCTCACCGCGTGTTAGGGTTTGAAGGCCTTGATGAATAGCAATGGGATTCCCTGTTGAACAAGGATTTCTAATCCTGTTAGGTTTAGACCTTGATGAATAACAATGGGATTCCCTGTTGAACAAGAACTAGAACTAAGGATTTCTAATCCTGTTAGGTTTACTTCTTGAAAAAGGAGGAAGATGAGGAGGAGAAGAAAGGGCTGCCGCCCTATGATGAGAGAAGGGAATTTTTGGGAGAAAAGAATCTGTTCTCTATTCCATCCAAACCCTAGAGACTAGAGTTTAAATACATCCACGAAGTGGGCCAGGCCCAGACTCAACAAAAAACTCCCATGGACTAATCCAATGAGATTAAACTAATCCCCAAGCCCGTGTACACCCGTGACTTGATTTAATCTCAACCCTTGGACTCAAACCCAGCCTAATACAAGTTAGCCCACCTGGGCCTTGATAGCACCACACCAGGCCCAACAATCTCCACCTTGGTGCTTTCAAGGCCTCAGCACGTCCACTGTGTCCATCAGCTTTAACAACGAAATACACTTTTGAAAACTGTCCCGTGGAAGAACCTTAGTCAGTGCATCTGCTGGATTTTCTTTGGTGTATACCTTCACCAGCTCCACCTCACCATCTTCCACCAGCTCTCTGATCTTGTGGTATCTTAGGTCAATGTGCTTCGTCCTGGCATGATAGACTGCATTCTGCGCAAGCATCAGAGCACTCTGGCTGTCACTATGCACCTGGACAACCTTCTGATCAAGTCTCATCTCCAGCATCAAGCCCTTCAGCCAAAGAGCTTCCTTTGCTGCCTCTGTGATACCTATGTATTCTGCCTCCGTGATAGATAAGGCTGTGATGGGCTGCAGACATGATCTCCACGATACTGGACCACCAAACAGGCTGAACACAAAGCCTGTTGTGGATCTCCTAGTGTCCACATCTCCACCAAAGTCTGCATCCACATACCCATATAACTGCCCATGAGCCTCCTTGGATAAGTTGGATCTCTCAGTATCTTCTTGCTGTCCATAGCAAATACCAACCCCAACTATACCTACCAAGTACCTGAAGATTCCCTTCAGTGCTCGCCAGTGCTCCCTACCAGGCTGCGCCATGAACCTGCTCACCTGGCTCACTGCATGGGCTATGTCTGGCCTACAACATACCATGGCATACATAAGGCTCCCAACACCAGAAGCATATGGTACCTTCTCCATCTCCTGAGCCTCCACCTCAGTTTGTGGTGACATGGTCTTCGATAAGGAAAAATGTGCTGCCAAAGGTAGTGCTGTCGGTTTGGCATCCTTCATCCATATCGCTCCAGAATCTTTTTAATGTAGCCACCCTGACTCAGATGCAGCACACCTTTGGATCTATCTCTGATGATTTCCATCCCTAGGATCTTCCTGGCTGGCCCCAGATCCTTCATCTCAAACTCCCGAGACAAAGCTATCTTCAGTTCCTGTACAGCCCTCTCACTCTTGCATGCTATAGCATGTCATCTACATACAAGAGTAAGTACATCCTAGACCCATCATCCAGAGATTTAACATACACACAAGAATCATACTCACACCTGAAAAGTCCAATGCTCCTAACATAAGTGTCAAATCTCTTGTACCACTGCCTCGTCGACTGCTTCAGCCCATACAGAGATTTCTTCAGCAAACAGACTTTCCCATCTGATCTTGGTTCTCTAAACCCTGGTGGCTGCTCCATGTAGATGCTCTCCTCCAAATGACCATGGAGGAATGTTGTCTTCACATCCATCTGCTCCAGCTCCAAGTCCTGAGCTGCTACAATACTCAATAATAGTCTGATGGAAGTGTGCCTGACAACTGGAGAAAATATCTCACCATAATCGATGCCTTCTTTCTGAGAGTATCCTTTGGCCACTAGTCTTACCTTATACTGATACCCTCTTGTTCTGAAGCTCCTTCCTTGCGCTGATAAACCCATTTACAACCAATGGGTTTCTTTCCTTGTGGCAGCTGGACCACCTGCCACGTATTATTTCTGTGAAGAGACTGCATTTCCTCTGCCATAGCATGGATCCACCTATCTCTATCCTGACTTTCCATAGCCTCTTCATAGGTGAAAGGGTCTCCATTTGCTGTCACCAGGGCATATGACAACGAATCCTCGAAGCCGTATCGAACTGGTGGTCGCACGTTCCTCCTGGGCCTTTGCTGTGCGATCCCAGTATCAGTCCCCTGTTCAGCTGCATCCTGCTGAACTCCCTGGCTTCTACCCCCTCTGTCAGTCCTCTCCACCTGAATCTCAAATCCTCCTGGTCCACTAGCAAATGGCACAACTGTATAGGAGGTTATCTGACTAGTGTTACCGTGTTCTACCTTCTGTAGTCCCTGCTGTGCATCCATGCCACTTCTGTTCTGAAGGATTGAGCTCTCATCAAAGGTTACATCTCTGCTGATGACAACCTTCTTCTCCAAGGGGTCCCAAAGCCGATACCCCTTGATTCCTCGCGGGTAGCCTAGGAACACCATCTTCTTAGACCTGGCATCCAACTTACTCCGCTCCCCAGCTCCAACATGCACATATGCTGTGCATTCAAACACCCTTAGATGGTTTAGGCTTGTCTTCCTTCCAGACCATATCTCCTCTAGAATGTCTCCATCTAACCTGGTGTGCGGTGACCGATTGACCAAGTAGCTAGCTGCATCTACTGCGTCAACCCAGAACATCTTTGGAAGCCCTGCCTGCAGCCTTAAGCATCTTGCCTTTTCCAATAGTGTTCTGTTCATCCTCTCAGCCACCCCATTCTGTTGAGGAGTTCCCATCACCGAGAAGTGCCTTCTGATGCCCCACTCCTCACAAAAAATCTGGAACTCCCTGCTGGTGTTTCCCCGCCATTATCAGACCTCAGACACTTCACACTTTTACCCTGCTCCTTCTCCACCTCAGCCTTCCAGATTTTGAACTTGGTGAAGACCTCTGATTTCTCCTTCATAAAGTAGATCCACAGCTTCCTTGAGAAATCATCTATCAGGGTCATAAAGTATCTGGCCCCATTCCTTGCAGAAACTGGGGCTAGTCCCCAGACATCTGTGTGTACTAACTCCAGGGGTTCAGCACTCCTAGCTGTGCTGACTGAGAACTGTACTCTCCTCTGCTTTCCCATCTGACAAGGCTCACAGATCTCCATATCTCCGCTACTCAAGTCTGGAAGCAGACCTCTCTTGCTCAATTCTTTCATCCCCTTGTCTCCCATGTGGCCCAGGCGGTAATGCCATATCCTGTACACATCCCGGGATCTTGCTTCACAGCTGCCACCTCAGATTTCACAGTCATCACAGAGCCCTCCATCTTGTATAGATTATTTTCCAGCCTCCTCCCTCTCATCACCACCATGGCTCCATTGGAGATGTTCAGAACTCCACTCCTGGCACGACTGCTGAAGCTGTATCCAATCCGCTCCAAGTACCCCAGTGATACCAGATTCTTCTTGAGTTCTGGAACATGCTTCATACTAGTAAGAGTGCGCACCATACCATCAAACATCCTCACCCTCACTGTGCCAATACCTGCCACCTTGCAAGGGTGATTATCTCCAAGAGTCACATTCCCCTCCTCAACCTCTGTGTAAGTACTGAACCACGATTGGTTGGGAGTGTAATGATGAGAACAGGCTGAATCCAAGGTCCACATCTCTGTGCTGTGCCTGTGATCATCTGATACAACCAAGAGATCATCCTCCACCTCCTGATCTGCAACTGTACTCACAGACTCAGATCCTCCTTTTTCTCCCTTCTGATTTTTCCACTTAGGACAATTCTTCTTAAAATGTCCTACCTCTCCACACTTATAGCACTTCAGCTCTCTCTTGCCTTTCCTGGACTTTGATCGTCCTCCAGACTTACATCTGTCCCTGCCCCTACCTCTGCCTGTCCTTTCCCCAACTGATAGACCCTCCTGGGGAACAGCTTCCTTGGTCATGTTCTCCCTCTGCTCATTCGTCCGAAGCACCGAGACAATATCTTCATAAATTAATGTCTCCTTCCCATAGAGTAGTGTTGTGACCAATGAGTCATAAGACGTGGGCATTGAACATAAAAGTAGAAGTGCTTTATCTTCTTCCTCCATCTTGACCCCGATATTCAGAAGTTCATTGCTCATCTGGTCGAATATTTGGATGTGACCCAGCACATCTCCACCTTCTGACATCCGAAGGCTGTAGAGGCGCTTCTTCAACATCAACTTGTTGCACATATTCTTCCCCATATAGAGGGTGTGCAACTTCGTCCAGAGTCCCTTCGGGGTCTTCTCCTCCAGCACTGAATAGAGGACTGAATCCGCCAGACAGCCCCTGATCATTGAACATGTCTTCTTCTCCAATGAAATCCACTGCTTGTCTGTCATTCCATCTGGCCTTTCCTCCAAAGCCAAATCTAAACCCTGCTGCACAAGGAGGTCCTCTACCCGGACTTTCCACATGGAGAAACTTCCCTTCCCATCAAACTTCTCAACCTCTATTTTTATGCTACTCCCCATGGCCAATTCCAAAAAATAGCACAAAAATAAATTTTATAAAATAGAGAAGTACCTTGACGAGATTCTGTTGAAATTATTTCAACTCCTTGAAGGCCTCCAGATTACTCCTTGAACCAGGCTCTGATACCACTTGTTAGGGTTTGAAGGCCTTGATGAATAGCAATGGGATTCCCTGTTGAACAAGGATTTCTAATCCTGTTAGGTTTAGACCTTGATGAATAACAATGGGATTCCCTGTTGAACAAGAACTAGAACTAAGGATTTCTAATCCCGTTAGGTTTACTTCTTGAAAAAGGAGGAAGATGGGGAGGAGAAAGAAAGGGCTGCCGCCCTATGATGAGAGAAGGGAATTTTTGGGAAAAGAATCTGTTCTCTATTCCATCCAAACCCTAGAGACTAGAGTTTAAATACATCCACGAAGTGGGCCAGGCCCAGACTCAACAAAAAACTCCCATGGACTAATCCAATGAGATTAAACTAATCCCCAAGCCCGTGTACACCCGTGACTTGATTTAATCTCAACCCTTGGACTCAAACCCAGCCAATACAAGTTAGCCCACCTGGGCCTTGATAGCACCACACCAGGCCCAACACCGCGTTCATCATCTATGCCTAATTTCTTTCCATCTTTAATGATTTGTTAAGGACTTACCTCTCTTTTCTAGTGTCTAACGATATTCTGATGATGGCACTCTTCGAAAGAAGAGCAAAGGAACAGAGACACCTTTTTTTCTCTCTTCCTCTTTTGGCCTCTCCTTCGCTGGCGACGTAGGGCTTTACCTCCCTACTTTTTTCTTTTCTTCTTCTTCTTCTCTCTCTCTCTCTCTTTTTTTTACTGGCGGCGCTAGAGAGCCATAGGCCACCAACCCTTTTTTTTTCTTTTATACCCATCTCAAGTACGGGGAGGAGAAACTCCTCCCCAATTCCATGCATGCGGCGGTTAAGGGGAGGATAAAATCCTCCTCAATTTCATGTGCACGATGGTTAGGGGGATTGGATCGGTCCAATTTCTACGGACCTTACATTCTTTCCCCCTTAAAATAAATTTCGTCCTTGAAATTTTTCTTACCAGATACATCAAAGAGTTGAGGATGCTTGTCTTTTACTTTTGACTCCAATTCCCAAGTGGCCTCTCTTTTTGAGTGGTTGCTTCATTGTATCTTCACATAAGGTATAGTACGATGGTGTAAAACCTGATCCTTTCTGTCCACAATCTACACTGGGTATTCATTATAAGTCAGGTCCTCTTGAAGATGCAATGGCTCATGCTCTACCACATGATTTGGATCTGGAATATATTTCTTCAACATTAATACATGAAAGACATTGTGCACATTTGATAGAGTTGATGGTAATGCTAGTCGATATGCCACCTCCCCAACTCTGTCTAAAATCTCAAATGGATCAATGTATCTGGGACTCAGTTTACCTCGAAGTCCAAACTTCATCACACCCTTGCTAGGAGAAACCTTCAAGAACACATTATCATCAATTTGAAATTCTAGTTTCC
The DNA here is from genome assembly GCA_900491605.1 of Calamus simplicifolius. NCBI lineage: Eukaryota > Viridiplantae > Streptophyta > Magnoliopsida > Arecales > Arecaceae > Calamus > Calamus simplicifolius. The sequence continues at coordinate 2,350,519 of UESW01003995.1, read as the reverse complement.
TCCTTCTATTATCAGCATAACTCTTCTGGCTGCTCTGAGCTATGCGAAGACGTTTTCGAATTACTTATATTTTCTCTATAGCTTATTATACTAACTTGGGTCGCAAAAATTTTTGCTCACCAACATTATCCCAACAAATTGAAAACTGATATTTTCTTCCATATAGTGCTTCATAAGGAGCCATTTGGATACTTGCTTAATAACTATTATTATAAGCAAACTCAATCATGGCCAGATGACTATCTTATGCACCACCTAAATCTATAACACAGGCTCTTAGTATATCCTCCAAGATCTGTATGGTCCGTTCTGATTGTTCATCCATTTGTGGGTGAAAAACAGTACTGAAGCTCAACTTGGTGCCAAGTGCTTTATGAAGATCTTTCCAAAACTGAAATACAAACCTACTATCCCGATCAGATACAATAGCCATTGGAACCCCATGCACCCTCATAATTTGTTCTATGTACATGCCTGTCAACCTCTCCAAAGAGAATCTAACCCTAAATTGTAAGAAATGGGCTAATTTGATCAACCGATCCACAATCACCCATATAGCATTACTATCTCGTAGGGTTCTCGACAAGCCAATCACAAAGTACATAGTGATATGCTTCCATTTTCACTGAAGAATATCAAGAGACTGCAATGATCCAGCAGGTCTTTGATGTTCAACTTTCACCTGCTGGCATACTAAACATTGAGCAACATAAAGAGCTATGTCCCATTTCATACCCATCCATCAAAAGTTTTTCTTCAGGTCATGGTACATCTTGGTACCTCCAAGATGCATAGTATAGGCCGAACTATGTGCTTCGCCCAAAATCTCTTCTTTCAGATCTTTATTATTTGGTATACAAAGTCTGTCCCCAAATCTTAGTAAACCATCCTCATGAATTCGAAACTCTGTTTGAACATCGGTCTTCATCATTTTTATAATCTTTTGTAACTCGGGGTCCTCCTTCTGAGACATCTTAATCTCTCTATTAGGGTAGGCTGTACTATAAGTGTAGCAATTTGAACCTTGGAGTCATATATCCGGACCCCAATACCAGCTCTATCCAAATCCAATAAAATATGTCTTTGATTAGTTATCAGAGCTGCCAATTCACCTGAAGATTTTCTACTTAAAGCATCGGCCACCATATTAGCCTTCCCTAGATGATAGTTAATGGTCAAATCATAAGCCTTTAACAATTCCAACCATCTTCTCTGCCTCAAATTTAATTCTTTTGAGTAAAGATATACTTCAAGCTCTTGTGATAAGTGAAGACATCACACTGTTCTCCGTACAAGTAATGTCTCCATATTTTTAAAGCAAACACTACCGCTGCCAATTCTAAGTTATGAGTTGGGTAGTTCTACTCATATGATTTTAATTGTATAAAGGCATAAGCAATCACCTTTCCATTTTGCATTAATACATTTTTAAGTCCTCTACGTGATGTATCACTATATATGGTAAACCCTCCAGTTCCAACTGGAATAGTCAACATCGGGACCGTCACTAATCATCTTTTCAACTCTTAGAAGCTCTTCTTACAGTCATCTATCCATTCAAACTTTACTCACTTTTGAGTCAAGCGAGTTAGAGGTATGGCAATACAGGAGAATCCTTCAACAAACCTTCGATAGTATCCTGTCAATCCCAAGAAACTACATACCTCGGACACATTAGAAGGCTTGTTCCATGCAACCACAACTTTCACTTTCTTTGGATCCACTGAAATACCTTTCTTAGAGATTACATGTCCGAGAAAAGCAATACTATCCAACCAGAATTCATATTTAGATAACTTTGCATAGAGCTTCTCTTTCCGAAGATTCTATAGTACTATCCTCAAATGTTCTCCATGATCTTGTGAACCTTTCGAATAGATCAGAATATCATCAATATTGAACACTACCACAAATCGATCGAAGTAAGATTTGAATACCCAATTCATAAGATCCATAAATGCAGCTGGTGCATTGGTCAATCCAAAAGGCATAACCAAAAACTCATAATGCCCATATCTCATCCTAAAAGCTATCTTCGGTATATCTTCGGCTTTTATCTTCAATTGATGGTACCTTGATCGAAGATCAACTTTCAAGAATATTTATGCTCCTTGAAATTGATCAAACAAATCTTCAATTCTTGGTAAGGGATATTTATTTCATACAGTCATCTTATTTAGCTCCCGATAATCTATACATAGTCGAAGACTTCCATCTTTCTTCTTCACAAATAGTATAGGAGCACCCCAAGGGGACACACTTGGTCTGATAAAGCCCTTATCTAATAACTCTTGCAATTATTTCTTCAACTCTCTTAATTCTATTGGAGCCATCATATATGGGGTCTTTGAAATCGGACCAGTACCAGAAATCAGATCAGTACCAAAAATCAGATCAATAGAGAAATCAATCTCCCTATTCGAAGGTAACCCTGGTAACTCATCTGAAAAAACATTAGGAAACTTGTTCACAATAGGAATATCCTCTGTGCGAAGCTCCTTTTGTTAGGTATACAGCATTGTAGCTAAATACCCTTCACAACCTTTCCTGAGAAGCTACTTGGCCTGTAGTGCCGATATCATCTTTAGTTGAGTAGATGACTTACCACCCATACAACTAAACTCAACTTGCCTAGGAATTTAAAATTTTACCGTCTTCTCAAAACAGTCAATTGTAACATGATAAGCTGCCAATCAATCCATCCCAAGAATTAAATCGAAATCCTTCATTTCTAAAATTAACAAATCTGCCTTCATTTCCATATCCCCAATGATTAATATGCAATCCTTACACATTGACTCCACTAACATAATATCTCCACTTAGTGTAGAGACACACATCTCAATTTCTAATGGTATAGGTGTTAACTTGCTACTTCTAATAAAATAAGAAGATATAAAGGAATGTGTAGCACTCGGATCAAACAATGCATACATTGTATGGGATAATAACTTAATCTTACCTATCACCGTAGCATTTGAGGCATTAGCATCTGGCTCTGAGAGTGCATAGATGCACCCTTGAGCTTGAGGTTTTTACGGTACCTCCTTTGATTGTGGTGCTACTAGAGACTCTAGTTTTTCTTGTGGTTCTTTCCCCTTGGAACACTTTGCTGCTATGTGACCTGGCTGTCCATATGTATAGCACCTCTTCTGTAATAGTCCACAATCTCTTAGAAAATGTGGTCTTCCACATCCGAAACACTTGACTTCACCTTATTTGATGTCCCAGCACTTGGGGATGCATTGTTATGCCTCTTTGTATTAAGGTTTCTCTTATCTTGGCCTTGAAAATTTTCAAATTGGCCTCTTTTCTTCATAGTCCTTCTCTTTGCAGCTTGTGTATTATTAAGGTCTTTTTCTATCACCAAAGCCTTGTTCACCATCTCCTTATAGGAAGTCAACTCAAAAGCAGCCACTCGTTGTCAGATCGAGTTCCTAAGTCCATTTTCATACTTATGAGCCCGAATAATTTTCTCTGCCATTACTGTGGGTGCATACCTCAATAATTCTTCAAACTTGATAGTATATTGTACCACTATCATACTGCCTTGGTCAAGATCAAACTCTCGAAACTTTTGGAATCTAGCACTCTGAGGAAAATATTTTTCATAGAAAACATTTTTGAATTCTCCTCAAGTGTGCGGTGCATCATTAGGGCTAAGTTTTTCTTTCTCTGTCTCCCATCAATCAGCTGCCTCACCAAGCAATATGAAGGTCGCAAAGTTGATCTTTTTCTTTGCTGGACATTTCAAGGCCTGGAAGACCTTCTCATTCTCTTTCAACCAACTCTCAGTCTCCATAGGGTCAGTAGTGCCCTTGTAAGCCGACAGTGCGTACTTCTTAAACTCAGTTAGGTTAACCCAGTGCTCAGGTTGAGTTTTGGGATCCCATAGTTACTGTTGTAGTTGTTGCTGTTGCAATTGTTGCTGCAAGAATCGCTGTTGTTGCTGCTGTTGCAGCTTCATCATCTTCATCATATCTACCCTTGATGCAGCTTGTTGTTGCAGCAGAATATCTAGTAACTAGGTAGTAGTCACATGCCCACTGGGTTGTACCTTAGGTTTCTTCGCATTTCATGCTCCTAATGTCCCTGCTTCTATGGTTCCCACTTCAGGGGCATTAGGAACTTCAGTGGTGGAGACCACAGGGGGCTCCTCCTAGCATAAACCCCGCACTATTGAGGCTATATCACTTCCTTATGATTGCGAGTGCTCCCACGCAGTCGTGCCATCGATGAATCGGGTTGGCCTTCTAGGTTGATCACGTCCTCTACTTTGAGCCATATCAACCTTTATACAACAAGGTTCAGTTTTTAATTTAATATCCATATATCAATCAAAATTTATTCACATTTCAAAACTTTCAATTCAAATAATATTTAAAATTTTTTTCCATCCACTTTCACTTCGATCCTAAATCCTAGAATCCTGAATAATCATAAACCTAGGCTTTGATACCACTTCTATCACGCCCCAAATTTACCATCTGATTCGGCCATGTGACACGGTCGCATGAACTCTAAAGCAAGCCCTAGAGACCATGCAAGGCCTGATATAAACAATTCATACTATATTCCACAAAAGTTTTATCATTTAAAGAAATAGCAATTATCATAATTTTAAAAAAAACTAGGTAAACATCCACTAATGTCATAAACATAAGTTCATTATTTTTCCTACAATCTTTAGAAAAATTTATTAAAATAGAATTTATATATATCTAACTAATCGCAATAGCTGCAACATCACTTCCTCCCATCCTATCAATTAATCACCTCATCCTTTAAAAAAACTTCAACAATAGCCCCATAAAAATTCTCTACATAAAATTTACCTTCTTACATAAAAATTTAATAGATAATCTTTATGGTATAAATACATTATTAAGTAAAACCAAACTACTAAATCAATAAATATAGATGCCATCATGCAATCATGTAACACACATCTAATAGCTTCAGATTTAACCAATCATACATTGGATCCAAATCCATTCGATTTTTAGCTCTAGACTATCATAACCGCATTTCAGCCCATGGTGGGGCAACCACGATGTCACACTTCAGCCTATGACAGGCAACACTATCATATTTTTAGCATGTGATGGGACCCATATTGTCACATTTTAGCCTGTGACTAGCAATACTACCATTTCTAGCCTATGGCAAGGCTCTCACATGGCCAGCCTAGGGCATCAACCATCATGCACTCATACATTATAATTTACACATGGCATGCATATCAATGCATCAAAACTCAACCATGATAATAAAAATTTCATAAGTCATAATTAGGCAATATTCATCAACCAAACCAAACCAAGAATCAGAAAACAACTTCACAATCCACCCAATGTAAATAATAAAAAAACCAATAATTATTATTTATATAATACTGATAAAATTATATAGGAGAATTCTTACTTCATAATTCGGTTAACAATCCCTCACTGACGACTTAAATTTAACTCCTTCTTGTCACACTGGTTATCCTCTTCAGCTGACATAATTCACATATTTTATTTAATTGACATAAATAAACTTTAACAAAAATAAAATAAAATAAAAAATAATTTTCTTTTAGAATCCATCATTGGGTCTGTGCCGCAATCCGAGTACTCATCCTTCTTTTTTTCTTTTTTTTTTCTTTAACTTTCTCACCGCGTTCATCACTTGTGCCTAATTTTTTTTATCTTTAATGATCCGCAGACTTACCTCTCTTTCCTAGCGTCCAACGATATCTTAACGATGGCACTCTTTGAAAAAAGAGCAAAGGGACATATGTTCCTTTTTTTCTCTCTTCCTCTTTTGGCCTCTCCTTTCCCTGGTGATGTAGGGCTTTACCTTCCCACATTTCTCTCTTCTTCTTCTTCTTCTCTCTTTTTCCTGGTGGCGCTAGGGAGCTATAGGCCACCAACCTTTTTTTTTCTTTTATACGCATCTCAAGTACAGGGAAGAGAAACTCCTCCCTAATTCCACACACGTGGCGGTTAGGGGGAGGATAAACTCCTCCCCAATTTCACGCACGCGGTGGTTAAGGGGATTGGACCCGTCCAATTTTCATGGACCTTACATCTTTGGTGAAAACCATTACCAAGAAGCCCAAGAACCATTCATATTTAATAATCAAGAATCAATAAACGATAAACGAAAGTGTATCTAAATCCATATTGCTTTTGCTTGATTACTCTCCAGAGTTGTAATAGCCTACATTCTATCAGATACATAAAGCCCAAATCACTTAATCCTTAGTAGTTCACTTTTAATTGGGCTTAACCTTATTTGACAGTTCGCAATACATAATTATTTCACACATAAGCCTAATATTGGATTAATGATCCAACATAAATCCCTTACAATTAGTATTTACCTCTTATGTTTAAATTTTAAATTATTATTTTTGTGCTTTGTTGTTCACTTATTTTTAAGTATTTAATTTTTGAGGTTACCTTGAGTCTAATACTATTTGGTTGAATAAGCATCTCTTCGTTGGACTATAGGTATTTGTATGCACTAGCTCTAGTACCTCCTTAGCTCTCATATGTTTTTACATAGAAATGGCTGCTTTCCTTGTTTCCTAAGAAGTTTAGCTTCATATACTTAATCTATCTCTCTCTTTATGTTCGACAGGTTCTTAAATGTACAAAAATTAGTCGACAACAAGTAAAGAGTTGCCTATGATTATAATAGTAGAGTCAAATTCAAACTTGCTTGTGATATGTGATGAGAGCGTCCTATTATAATTCAAATTGACATGCTATTAATTAATTTGATTCATTAACAAATTAATTAGGTTACAAAATATTCTAATATTTTACCTATGATTCATTGCATTGGCCTTGCATTCGCACATTATAAATAATAAATATATTTTAATCACCTTAACTCTTTATAAAAGAAAGAAATAATCATCAATTGAAAAGGAATATACTTATTAATTAATTTTTAATTAAATGAAATTTACGTACTACTTGAGTAAGGCATTTATCTTGAATCAAGAAAACTTAGGAATTTCATGCTTTAAGGATCGTGCGCGCCTGTGCTCCGGTTCTGTTTGAAGACTGGTCTTTAAGATTCATGTAGCGGACGTTGTCTTCTCTGATCTCCGGTGATCGTTGTCTTCTTCGGCTATGTTTCTAGTGGGTTACTCTCTCCGTTGGTCCCTCGTCTCCCATGGTGGCAAATGGAGGTGCTGCTGGCTGGATATCTGGAAGGAAGGGGGTGGTTTTCGGCTTTCACTGGGTCTCGCCGTCTCCCTCGCCGGTAGAGGTGGTGAGGCTGGAGGCGTCGTATCCCGATGTAGTTCGTGTTCCAGTGTCGGAGTTGGAGGCAAAAATGGATGGATAGAAGTCGAGAGCCATTCTTGCCCGTTCGTACCATAAGTGGGCTCCGGCAGCTGAGCTGATCAGGGAGTTCAGGCGTGCCGGAATCCAGGGCGAGATCATCCATGTTAATTTGGCATTTCGGTGTCATATTCTTCGTTTCAAAGATCCGAGCATCTGTGACTTGGTGCTGAATCGGCCATGGGTGGTAAATGGCCAGGTCATTGGGACGGAACCATGGCGGCCGGAGTTCATCCTGTCTCAGGTTGCCATTTCCTCTGCTTTGATGTGGGTGCGGCTACCGAATCTTCCAATGGAATTTTGGAAGGAAATTTTCTCAGGATGATCCTTGCTCCAGCGGGGCAGTTCATCTGTGCGGACGCTGATACTTTGGCGAAAAGCAGAGGTGGCTTTGCCAGGGCGTGCTTGAGGGTGGATCTTCATCATCCTCTTCGTCCGGGGACACGAGTTCAGGGGATTAATCTCCCATTTTGGTAGCAGTTTGCTTTTGAGAATCTGGAAGGGATTTGCTCAATCTGTGGTTCACTGCACCTTGAAGGCCCTTGTTCTCAGCCGGCTGGTTTAGTTGCTGAATGAGCTGCGTCGTGCCCTATTTTTGGTCCGTGGATTGCCACTGTCCATCAACGGCGGCTTGGCTATGGATCTTAGAAGGAGGTGGGGAGAACGTCTCAGTCGGTTCCTCCGTAGGGTGCCTCTGGCAGCAGATTGAATCCACAGAAACTGAAATCTGTTATCGGCTCTGTTGAAGGAGCTGTTGAGGGCTGGAGCACGTCGGTGAAGGTGGCTCGTCAGAGGGTGCCTTCTTCTTCAAAGGTGGTGATGGATCCAGGCAATGCTTCGGGACATTCTGAGGAGGATGTGAATCAAGGGAGCTTAGCCAAGGGGGTTGTGCTGGGTAAGGGAGAGCTTGCCGGTTTTCCCTCTTCTGAGACTGCCTTGGTGCTGATTGTTAAGGAGGGGCCCCTTGAGCTGAGTCTAAATCAGCCTTTGCTAAAGAAGAATCCTTTTGCCACTTTGGGATCGATGTTGGGTGATGATGGTTATCAGGATAATAGGGATGCTTGCCCAGGTCCCCTTAAGCGGGCTAGACCGGTTAATTGTTAGGCTCCGAGATCAACTTCCAAAATTGAGAAAGAAAAGGGGAAAGGCAAGGCATCGAACAGTTTGACTTTACCCTCCTACAGGCAGGAAGGAGGTCAGGAGGCTGTGATGCCTCGCATGGATAGGGCAGTTAGGTTTTCGGCGGAGGTTACAGATATAGATAATTCGGGCTTGAGCTCAGGTCCCTTGTCATCGGCTCAGTCCCCTCGGGCTTCTGTTGGCTTGGTTGGTCTGAAGGCCGGTTCATCAATGATAATTGAGGGCGGCATCTCATCCAATGAGTGCCTTCCTGATACTACGATGGGGGAGGACCTGAATGGGGTCCCAGCTACGTCCAGCCTATAAATGAAGATCTTAATTTGGAATGTTAGAGGAGCTCGAAAGCCTTCATTTTGACCCTCCTTTGGCAGATTATTGAAGTTATATAACTTTGATATATGTGTTCTTTTGGAAACTAGGATGTCGGGTGACAGTCTGGCTCAGTTTAGGAGACAGATATCCCAGTCTTGGTCTTCATATGCGGTGAAAGCTGTTGGTATGTCAGGGGGTATACTGGCCATTTGGCATGCCTCTGCTGTTACGGTTGATGCTTTTCACCAGTGCAACCAGCAGATTGGTCTTGTTGTCTTTGAGGGGTTTTCTGATCCCTGGTTTTTATCGGCTGTTTATGCCAGCACGGATTATCAGGAGAGACAGGTTCTGTGGGCTGAGTTGCTCTCCCTCCTTGATCAAGGTCTCCCATCCATTATTGCTGGAGACTTTAATTGTATCACTGAGGCTAATAAAAAGCATAGGGGTATGGCCTCAGCTGACATATGTGAATTTAGAACCTTTATTGAGTCTTCGGGGCTATTGGACTTAGGGTATACGGGGGCCTAGTTTACTTGGTGTAATAACCATCAGGGCTCTGCTCATGTTTGGGAGAGACTTGACAGAGCCATGGCTTCGCCTCAATGGCTTCATATGTTTCTCGCGGTTACTGTCTCACACCTTCCGAGGATTGGCTCTGATCATTGCCCCATTTTGATTTCTACGGAGGTTGATCTGTATCAAGGAAGACAGTTTAGATTTGAGCAGTTTTGGATGGTTCATTCTGCTGCTCAGTCTATCATTGCTCAGATTTGGCATCTTCCTATCAGAGGAAATGCTATTTATCGTTTATCTTGGCATCTTATAATGGCTAGATGCCATCTTTCCAGATGAAATAGGATGGAGGTGGGGGATCTAGTTAGACAGGTTGAACAGGTCGAAGCCGACATTACTGCTTGCAGACAAAGGAGGGTCAGGATGGGTTTCTATTGGATTCTGACCTCTCTTCTCTTCGGGATAATCTGGCTCGTCATCACTCTCTCCTTCGTCAGCAGGAGATGTACTAGAGGCAGAGATCCAGGGCTCAGTGGATATGTGAGGGGGATCGTAATACCAGATTCTTTCATCAGGCCACTTTAAAGAGGCGTGCCGCTAACAGAATTCGGAGGTTAGTTGATGCGGAGGGGCACAATCTGGAGGATATCCACTCTATTCGTGAATTGCTTATCCATTTCTTTCAGTCTAGATGTGCTGAGTCCACTGGTAATGGGGCTCCGGTTGTGCCGGTTCCTGATTCTAGGAAAGTTTCATCCCGGGAGAATGATATGCTTGTCAGGCCAATCTCTGAGAAGGAAATTCGGATGGCCCTTTGGGAGCTTGGTCCGGATAAGGCCCCTGGACCTGATGGGTTTTTGCCTTTTTTTTACTGCCACTACTGGGATATATTGGGCACGAGGTGATCCAGGCTATTCAGATTGTGTTCCAGTCTAAGAGTATTCCTTTGGATTGGAACCAGACTTTTATTACTTTGGTGCCTAAGCGTTCGGAGGCTTCTCTCCCACAGCATTTTTGGCCTATTAGTTTATGTACTACTTTGTATAAGGTATGTGCTCGCCACTTAGCTGGTCATCTTCGTCTAGTGCTTCCTTGTCTCATCTCTATTGAACAGGGAGCGTTTATTAAAGGGCGCTCTATTTCAGATAACGTCCTCATTGCTCAGAAGTTTATGCAGATCTTCATAGAGCACCGGCTAGTACATGTCTTATGGTGGTCAAGCTTGATATGGAGATAGCGTATGATAGGTTGAGTTGGGTTTTTCTTTACCGCTCTCTTTAGGAGTTTGGGTTTGATGATCTATTTATTCAGTGGTTCATGGCATGTATTCAGAGGCCTTCCTTTTCTTTGATCATCAACGGGAGCCCGACTGAGTTTTTCTCTTCTTCTGTGGGGCTGAGGCAGGGGTGCCCATTATCCCCTTTGTTGTTTATTCTGGCTGCGGATGATCTTTCCCGAGCTCTTCATCAGGCTCAGCTTGATCGTCGGATTGTCCCGTTTATGGCAGGGTCAGGGTATTTCGGTCTCCCATCTTCTTTTTGCTGACAACTATATTCTTCTAGGTCAGGCCTCCATTGATAATGCAGCATCCCTTCACTCTATTCTCCAGCGCTATTGTTAGGCTTCGGAACAGAGGGTTAACTTTCTTAAGTCTTCTATATGTTTTAGTTCGAAGACCACCAGATCTACCAAGGAAGCCATTATCAGTTTGTCCGGAATCACTACTCAGACGGACGATTTATGTATTTGGGGATCCCCATTACTGGTAGACGCCCCCGTTGTTCTGACTCTGCTGAGCTAGAGAGGTGAGTTCGTCAGCGTATTGAGGGGTGGCAGGTCACCAGTTTATCTATGATGGCTAGGGTCATCATTATTTAGTCTGTTCTCTCTTCTCTTCCTCTATATCTTCTGTCGAATGCTGCCATTCCGATTACTTGCCTGAGGAGGATTGAGAGATGCTTTAGAGATTTTTATGGGCCTCTATGCAAGATGGTCATGGAATTCATTTATTATCCTGGGACATGGTTTGTATGCCAATCCAAGAAGGAGGTCTCGAAATTTAATCTCTGATTGTTAGAAGAGAAGCTCTTCTTGCCAAACATGCATCGCAATTCCTTCTGGAGCCGTAGTGTCTCTAGAGCTCTATGATGCGAGCTAGATATGGTGAGTGGATGTCCGGCTCGCTCATTCTACCGTCCCGGGGATCTTCCTCCTTTTGGAAGGAGGTCTACAAATATGATCAGTTTATCCTGGATAACATCTCATGGAGTATCGGAGATGGTGATTCGATTGACGTTATTCAGGATACTTGGATTGCTGAGCTCCCTCTGTCGCGATGGCCCTCTTTTATTAATATGGAAGCCCCTCCTAGTTTAAGGGTTAAGGATTTGATTTCCTTAGATCATTCCTCATGGGATATTACGGTGGTGTCCTGGTTATTTGGGGAGGCGGATTCTCTCGCTGCCTATTATGCCTGGTCGCTCTATTGATTCTAGGATTTGGCAGAGATCTTGCCTCTCTAAGGCCCCCTCCAGGGATCTTATGAAGATGTTCGGGCCACAGTCTCAGCGGTCGGAGGATGCTGCGTGGATTTGGAAGCTTCCTATCATTCCCAGAGTTCAGCTTTTATTTGGAAGCTTCTATGGGACTGCCTTCCAACTTGTGTCCTCCTATCTCGGAGGGGTCTCTCCATTCAGCCGATTTGTCCCCTTTGTAGGCAGGAGGAGGAGACTTCTGACCACGCTATCTTTCTATGTCCCAGAGCTAGACGGATATGGTATTTGATGGGTTATTCTAACAGATTGGATGGTATGGACTCCCAGCGCTCCTCTTTCTTCCATGATATCCGGAGGGGCTCTCAGCATAAGCGAGGTCTCTGGGCTGCCACGGCTTATCATATTTGGTTATCGAGGAATCAGCTAATCTTCTCGAATGACACTATTTCTCCTCATATGACTGTGAGAAAGATTAGAGCGCTGATGGCGGACTTAGCCTGCGTCAGTCATGCAGTTGTTCTGACTCTTCTGGCCACTGGGGTTCTCCTACTGCTCTGGCAGTGAATCGGCATACGGTTTTCTTTTCTTGGGAGCCCCCCTCCAGGGGTTGTCAAAATCAACTTCGACGGGAGTGTCCGTGGAAGAGCTGCTGGTTCTGGTTTCATCATTCGGGGGCCGTCAGGAGATTTGGTGGCGGTGGGAGGTTTTGATACTCTAGACTCCTCTGTCCCGCTGGCTGAGCTCTATGCGGCTTGGACGGGTATTTCTTATGCTGTTCGGATCCTCCATACTCATAGGATCATGATTGAGGGGGATTCTATGACGATTATTTCGTGGCTGCAGAAGGAGAATTATTTTGATAATTCCTTTAATCCGAACCTTAGGGATATTTGGCATATTCTTCAGGAGATTGGTACTGTCCAGATCCGTCATATTTAACGTGAAGCCAATGCGGCGGCGGACTGGATGGCTACTTTTGTGGCCCAGCATGCCGAATCATGGGTTTGAAAGCCGGATGATCTCTATTCTCTTTTTCTACAATAAATTTTGTATTCAAATATTTTTGAGCCGTTCATGCTAAACTTGTGTGATAGTTTGTTTGTAAAAATAAAAAAAAAAAAAAGAAAGAAAGAAAGAAAACTTGGGTAATCTAGCTGTCTCCCTAAATTACAAGTTTATAATTATTACTTTAAAAAAATTGAAAATTTTGGTGAGTACGATGGAAGCAATGTCATATCCAATTCACATCATCTGGATGAAATGGCGCAAAGTTGGAAGGAAGGCCTCCGGAGTGGAACTCGACTTTTGGCCCCACATGGGAAAGAAGATTCACTGGCGCAGTCGAACAGGTGAGAATCGCGATCAACGCTTGATCGCGATTCTCACCGGAAACGAGCCGTGTCTTACATTGCCTTTTTTTTTTTCCGATCACCGCGATTCTCACCGGAAACGAGCCGTGTCTTACCTTGCCTTTATTTTTCGATCACCGGAACCGAGCCGTGTCTTACATTGCCTTTATTTTTTGACCGTGGGCTTGGCTTCCGCTTCCGCCCGTTGAAGAAGCAAAGGCTATTATTATTATTAAGCGATTCTCACCGGAAATTATTTTTCGACCGTGCGGACGAGCCGTTTCTTATATTGCCTTTATTTTTCGACCGTGCGGAAACGAGCCGTTTCTTACATTGCCCTTATTTTCGACCGCGGGCTTGGCTTCTGCTTCCGCCCGTTGAAGAAGCAAAGGCTATTATTAAAAAAACGGGTGACGCTAACGAGGTAGTTTTTGCCTTTCCTCTCCACTCTTCGCCTTGCGAGAGCCCGCAAACCTCTTCGCCTCTTTCTTCCATCTCCGGTCGGTGTTTCTAATCTTAAACTCAGCTGTAGGCTTCCCTTTCGAAACAGCATAAGAATTGTAATTTTTTTTCTAACTCTGCTTAAATTACCAGCCAGTGAATCCCAATCTGTTCATTTCCTCCAAAAATCAATACAGTTTTGGGGACTTGGGTCTTTTCTTGCTCTCATGGTCCCCAGATTTCAACCTTATCGGTGATCGGATGGAGCCTTCTTTCAGCAAAAGCAAACGATGTCGGCAATTTTAGGTCTTGCGTTAAATTATTTGGCTGTATCTGATATTTAGATATCGATGGGTTCGGAGTCTGCGGTGGTGGAGATCAGCTCCGACGATGAGGAAGATTTCTCTCTGGACAATCTGGACTCGCTCGATTGGGTCGCTGACCTGCTCGATCGCACCAGTGGAAGGGTGGACGAAGCCGACGATGTCATGGTGGTGGACGAATTTTCTTCGGCGCCTCCGGTGAAGCAGAAGAAGAATTATGAGTCGTTGAGGCCAGCTGGGGGTTCTGCGGGGAATGAGTCCGATGATGATTGCTTGGTGTTGGAATCCAATCCTGATAAACCTGTCTCATCTGTTGATAAGGGCGACGGAGGAGATGAGTCGGATGATGTGCTCATAGTTGGAGAGAAGGGTCAAGTATGATTTTTTTTAAAAAAAAAAATCTTGGTGCTTTCTTTTATATTATTAGTTAGATTATTGCCTATATATCCAGTTTAATTTATATTAAAAAAGGGGATTTGTTATGCTAAAGTTTTGCTTTTGCCTTTCCTTATTAGTAGCCAGAAATGTGTAGCTGCTGCTGTATGTTGATATTTATTTTTCATTTGTAAAGCTTCTAACTTCTTCTAGGTCTACCGATTTAGTGGATCATTTTCTCGTGAAGACCTGATTGGGTTTATTTTTGTCCTTTCTGATCGTTTTTGTCTATCCTTTATATTTTTTTAGAAAAATAAAAGTGGTCGGACTGCCTGTTTCCTATCACGAACCGTGAAGGAAACTAAAACATCGTTTTTGTCTAATTAAGAAGGGATTTTCGAGGTGTTTGAGATGATACAATGAGTTGCTGGGATCTTTCTCCTTCCCTTAAGGACTGTTGATGCTTCCATGGCCATGCATCAATTTGTGATCTGATGCGTTACTGTCGTTTTTGTTTTTGTTTTTGTTTTTGTTTTTATTCCTCATCGAATTTTTCTGGACTCGATACCACATAGTTCTGCTGTATAGTTTTGCTTGATAATTCACAATGCAAGGAAAGCTAAGAGAAACCTAGAGAAGGAAGGAAGGAAAAAACCTACACTAATGCACTAAGATTGTGATACAGGCTTAATGCCAAATGTTTTGCTTTCATTGCACTGAAGTGAACAAACTGAGTAAGATGTCTGGACTTTGCTGCTTTGATATAGTACTCAGCAGTCAGCAGTGTGGGGGCAATAGGTGCAAAAGTATATTTGTCGAGATTCTTTGTTCCAGAAAGCTTCTTGCTTTCCCAATGAATTGTGCAAATTCATACAGGAATTAGTTTCTCGGTTACTATTCTAGTAATGAATGTCCAGAGGGAAATATCTATTTCTCTTTCTTATTTATATTTTGTCCTTGAAATGTTACGAAAATTTTCTGCTTAAGAATTTAATTAGTTGTTTAATTGGCTATGCCTCTCCTATTTACATTAGTGCTAAGTGGCTTGTTAGCCTGATTAATCGTTTTAAGTGCCTGTTTTTAAGTCTAAGCAGCTATTTGATATTGCCAATCTTCTTCAATCACAAACCAGCAATTGAAACTGATAGCTTAGTGTATCCACTCTTTATTCTATTGTTATTCTAATTGTTAAAATACAACATCTGTAACTAATTTATGTTTTTATGTGGTCTACTTTTTCTTTCTTCAAGGAACTATATGTCTTAAGGCAACTGTTAATTAGCGAATCACACATTACATAATGATTTTCATCAAAGAGAAAGAGATCATGAGCCTTTATATGATCATCTATGGAAACGTGGAGAGTTCTCTCTCCTAGTCATGCAAAGGAATTACTCAAAAGTGTGAAATGGGTGTTCAGTGTCTGAGTGTATGCAAGAATGCAACACATGAATCTTAAAGAAGATTGACAAGACTGCAAGTCTGTATGATATTGATATATGCATGACTATGTTTGAATCTATGTTAACTAGACACTAATGTCCTTTATGTTGGATATATATTCTGGTCGGATATATATCAAACACTTGGCTACTTATCAAGTTCGTTTGTTGCTACTTTTGAAGAGTGGTAGAGAGTTGAATTCTTTCAACAATAAGTTTGGCCCTCCAGTTTAATGTCAAGAATAGTTGTTCTTTTAGAGATCTTTACAAAATGCAGTTTTTTATGTTTAAAGTTAATTAGAAGTTTGAATGGAAACATGCCTATTGAAAGCTTATAACTAGTATTATCTTTTGATATATTCTTTTAAGGTTAAACAAAAAATATTTAAGGTGATAAACTTGATTACATTCGAATGTAGGGAAACCTATATCCTGTCACCTTTCTCATCCTTGAATCTACATAGTTTATGAATTCCAAATATAGAAGAAGTGAAAAAGGTAGAATGGCTTCGGAATCCATGTGGATCTAAAGGTGGGGAAAATGATTGGGTCTTGAACTTGGTTACATTCTAATGTAGCCAAGTCTACCTTATATTTAAGTATATAATATATAATTGAGTTAAAATTATATTTTATTTTGCATATTCTTGGATCATTCTTTTCCCTCTTGCTGTATCATATACTTGGATAGGTGCCCCGATCAAATTCTTGTATTCATGTCCATGCAACATTGGTAGGAATATGTGGTACAATATAAATCAATTGACCAATCTCTTTGTAATTTTATAGAATCGATGAAGAATTTGTTAATTGTTATATTAGATGACAGCTTTTATGCGGTGCTACTAAAATTTTACATGTCATGGTGATGAGACCAGAATTCAATGACTTGAAGTATCAAAGTGTACCCTTGATTATCCAAGCATCTGATATTTCAATAAACCCAAAATTTTTTAAAGTGTTCATGTGCCGTTTTGTGATAACATTGGCCATTTGCTGTTCTCTTAAAAAAGAATGCGATGAACTTGAAAACAACTATAGGTAGAGACTGCACATATGCTTGAATTTTGATTGAAGTGGCACCATTCCATGCCTCACCTTCCATGCACATTAGCTGCTAGTATTCATAAGTTATACAATGATTTATGCAAGAACATCACATTACCTCCCCATCTTTGGAATCCTTTGATCTTTTTATTTCACCTAGTGTCTTCACACATGATACGTTAAAGAGAGAAGGCACCATTTTAAGTACTTATTGTTTTTCTTAAAGTGACCAGAGACAAAACATACTCTCACCACTTATCAATATTTGTTTAATACAGTATCAAGAGGATAAGAAATAAGAAATGAGTACAGCAGGTGGTTTTTCTAGCACTTTAAATACCCTTTAAACTATGAATTTTCTTTTTCTTCCTAGTGTTCCTGTATCAGCAAGGGGCTTGTTCAGGATGCTACTGTAACAGTGCTGTCTTGACACTAAGAATGAGTTGGCTTACTGATGATTCTCTGGGATGCCAACTTTTACCTTTTTAATTTTTTAATGATTTTTAGAGGGTTTTTAGGGTTTGGTTGTTGTAATTTAGGATTATAGGAGGTTCTTGAGACCCCAATTCGGTTAATGTTGCTAGTACCAATACTAAGACCAATTTGATATTGAGTTCATGGTGTCCATGATTTGAGCTGTATCCCTTTCTTCTTTCTAGTATTAAAACTCTAATTGAACTGGAGGCAGTTAGTTTTTTTTGAATCTTAGCGTTGCTGATTCCATACTGTCATAGTCTTGGTTAATAAGTGAATATTTTGGAATCCGTCTCGGATGCTAATATGGCATTCAGTAGACAAAAATATAATTTGTGCTCCATAAATTCTTTCAAAATCTTTTTCTTTTTAGTTTAACAGTGATGATGTAAATAACACTAGTTTGTGAGGTCTCTAGATGGAGCTAGAGCTGAGTGTCTATTGGCCATTAATAAAGATCTCGGTAAAGGTTTTTTCTCCAACTTGAACTCTGGGAAAAGGCATTTTCATGGATGCTTTTCAACCAACAAACAAGCAACACTTTTTTCAAAAAAATGCTGTCCAAGTGAATTATTGCGATGCTATGTTGTCCCAAGTGTCAATGATGTGAGTATCAGCCATCCGTCTTATTCCCAGTTTGTATTGATCACGATGGACTAGAATGGACATGTTTTTCATAAGCTGGGGTCTTGGACCTATCCAATCCAAAGACCTAGTATGTCATCGGTCTGATCTGTGATGGCTTAGACAGGCTATAAGATAGACCAGGACTTTTATCATTGCAAACGACTTGATCACT
Source organism: Calamus simplicifolius (assembly GCA_900491605.1). NCBI lineage: Eukaryota > Viridiplantae > Streptophyta > Magnoliopsida > Arecales > Arecaceae > Calamus > Calamus simplicifolius. The sequence goes on along the minus strand of UESW01003995.1, from coordinate 2,332,466 downwards.
TTGGTACTTGTTTTATCTCTCCTTTACTAGTATATTCTTTATAAATATCCTAATTCCCTGATCACCTGATCCATTCTTTTGAGCAAGGGTCTTTTCTCACCATTTCTGATATGAAGCCTCTTTTGTTAGCAGTACATACTTTCTTTTAAGAACCAAAAATATGTCTTTCTTATTCCTTTTTCCCTCCCTCTTCGTCATGGAAGGTTACTGTGGATGAACTTCCCTTTTTTACCAAAATAGATATGGGAAATCAAGCATGTTGCTAAATAAGCAAGCATTAAACTGAATGCATTTCTATGATGCAGTGATGTATGGAAGTTTTATCATGGTTGTCTGATGGACATGCTTTCTGAAATTTAGATGTGTCTTGTATTGATTTCTAGTTGGGATGTTCACATTTTGTGGCTGTAGAAATGACCAAGTGTTTAGATTTGGACGTGTCAACTAAGCTAATAAGAATGGATTATTATCTCTCTTGAAAGTTGTTTGCTGCTGTGGGCAAGGTTGGACAAGTGGTCGTTCATCTAATCATTTTAGAGTATATTGGATTATTATGTGGGTGTCTTTTTACTGAACAGTAAACATTATGAATGTATAATTGTAACCCCCCCCCCTTTTTCCCATCTTTTTATCCAAGCACACAACTGTTGCATTAGACTTCAAATGGAAGCAACAAGTCTGATGAAGAATCCATCGCAGGCATGTATGCATATCAAGAAAATTTGATTAGATCAGAAATCTTGGATCAAGGTGTTCAAAATGATTTACGTGACTAAGTGTCTTGATATGTATGTTAATTATTTCTATTTTGTAATAGGATTTTATCATCAAGAGTCTGATTTAATCCAAATTTACAAGAACCAAGTGGACAAACATAAGTTGTGTGAGGGATTTCTTGTTTAAGTAGTTCTGTTTTCACGTGCTTTGCTTATCATTCCTCCATGAGACATCATCCAAGATCTCCTTGAGTTTCTTCTCAGCCTAAATCCTATAAAATCGATGTTATCAATGTGATCGGCATCCATCTAGCATTGTACTCCTTTCATGTGGTTAAGCAAGTGCATAGAATGATGCAACTGAATATTAAGTGACCTGGAACTGTTCTTTTCTAAGAGACACTCATTTTTAAGATAAGTAGCTTCTATATTTTTTTTGTTGGTGCTGGCATGCTCGTAGGGATGGCAATTTTCGCCGTTAACCATTTTTAATGGGTCGAAAAATCCCCGGTCTAATGGCTTAACGGGTAACGGGCATTTTTCGTTAACAGCTAAATGGGTAAAAGGCCCTGGGACGGTATTCCCGCCCCATCCCCGTTCCCATTAACTTTAATATAATATATTTAAATTTTAAATATATATTAAATTAAAAATTAAAAATTAAAAATAAATAAAATATATAATCCTGATTCTTGCTCTTTCTTATTTCACGTAGCTGTCTCTTGCTCTTTCTTCTTTCATGCAACTGATCTGAAGTTCTGAACCAAGACGAGAACCTAGCTCCATTAGCCTCCAATACCAATACTTTTTTCTTTTTTGGTATACTCATCTCTTTAGAAAGATATCTCTTTATTTATTTCTTTGAAATTTGAATGTATTTTTATTTTTTTTACGGTTGTGTTGAAAATCTTCATTTTCTGATTTTTTCCCTTATTAGTTGTTTTCTTTCTCACTTTTCGTTCTCTTCTTCCTTATCTCAGAATCAAAGAATCTCTTATATATATCAATATCACTGGATACCCCCGTTTATCTCCTTGCCCCGTTAATTATAATGGCTTAACGGGACGGGGAATGGGACCGGTATAGACCATCCCGGACCATCCCCGGGCCGTTGCCATCCGTACATGCTCGTGCAAAATTTTAGTTTATAATTAATATTGACTGATAAATATGACTCAAATATTTATGTTAAGGATCAGCACTGTACATGCATTTTAACTGTGTGATAGATGAGTTTATAATGGAAAACATAGGATGTTGAATATGGAGCTTACAGTCACACATATCTTACAAGGCTGGTCATTGTATTTCCAGGACAGATTAAATTAAGCATACTATAATCAGACAAAATGACAGGTTTTTTGGGACCTCACTCAGTCCTTTGTTTTATTGCCATTTTATGTTTAGCCCTATCACAGTTAGCATTTTCTGTTGAGTCAAGTGCACCTTACTATTTTTCATGCTGCTATGCCTGCTTCTAAACTCAGCTGCACACTGCTATGCCTGCTTCCATACTCATTGTACCTATTCTCTACACACTTATGCACTGCTAAGCATTTTAAATAAACAAGGCCATGGAAATCAAGGACTGGGGAGAACATTTTCAGTTGGGAAAGACTAAATGTAAGCTGGTGGTAAATTCACAGGGCAAACCTCAATCCCCACCTTCCCTTCCTTTTCCCCCAATTTGTGCTTGTTACTTACGCATATTTTTGTAAAAGAGGGATGAAGTTTGAAACAAAAAAAAAGAACAGTATAGCTCTTGGATGTAACGATTCAAGCATATTTTCAAATCTTGAGGGAACTGTCCAAATGTCAAGATAGGACCATTCTACTATCCTAGTGTCCCAATTAATGCATCTTGGAACATCTTCTATGCCAAGTGTTAGGTCTGTCCGATCCATCTTGTTCCATGGAGAAGCTAGGATGACCTCATCCTATAATATTTAAAACCTTGGATTTAAGTTTTTTTTGGGTATGTTTCTTGCTTGCGAGAGCCACTTGTCAATGGATAAATATTTTATCTTGGTGATATAATTCCCACATCATCTCTGTTTATTATATCCAGTACTCGTATAAACTTGACTTTGTGTGTAAAATGAAGTGCATTCCTGATGATCCTCATCTATGATCTAGCTCAAGCATGATGTTTGTTCAGTGTCATAAGCTTCTTATGAGCACAAAATTTGCATTTGTAGAACGGATTGTTGCAGTTTATTTTTTCCTCAGTGTGTGTTGTGTATATATTCGTTGCTTACAACAATACAAAACAATATATACACCTTGAGATAATAATTCTTAAATGTAGCATAACTATGATGGAGTGCAGATTTATTGAACTAAGCTTAGTGTTTCTACCATAACTTTCTCTAGAGTTATCCAATTCATGCATGGTTGGTGGTATTGGAAACTAGACTTTTTTACCTTTCCAATAAGCTATAAATATCGATCAAATTTCAAGCACATGGAGAGTTGTAGAGCTTCAAAGTGACGCCTTTGAAAGTTGTATGTTGAACTGAATAGTGTCTGATATTTTTATCATAATTTTATATAGAATAATCTAATTCGTGCATGGTTGGTGGCATTGGAAACTAGACTGCTTTATCTTTCCAACAAGCTATAAATCTTGATCAGATTTCAAGCACATGAAGAGTTCGAGCTTTAAAGTGACACCTAGGAAGCTGTAGTTTCTAGTTAATAGTTTTATGTATTTATTTGTTTCTTTGTGAAATATATGAGCCTATAAATAGCTTGTATCAGGTGAAAGTGAGGAACAATTTTGATAATACAACTAAGAATAGAGAATATTTATTTCTCTCTTTATCTCAACTTTTGAAGTGGAATTTAGCATTCTCTTTGTGTTCTTTCTAACCCTTATTCCTTATGCATCATTTTTTTATGAAGTGGAATTTGGCATTCTCTGTGTTCTTCCTAACCCTTATTCCTTCCCACATCATTTGGTATTAAAGCTTGAGTTACGCTCTTGTCCCTTGTTCCTTTTTTTTTTCTCATGACAGCAAGAAGAGGAAGAGGTGGTTGTGAAAGAGGTAATCCAATGATGAAAATTTGGGTGATGAACGTGATGCTGAAATTCAGGCGCTTCGGAGACAAGTTGAGGAGCTAACCATGTGTTTTGAATGTGAGGAAGCCAAGAGAACAAACTTTCAGCCATGGTTATTCCAGTGATGATTCGGAGCATGTGAATCCTTTTGCTAATAGGCAAGCCAAGAATTTCCTAAAGAGGTTCATATGATCATTGGAAACTATCAAGGTTGCTTTGCCAGAGTTCCATAGTCGTCCACAATCAGAGGAGTTTCTAGATTGGCTTAGTGTCGTGGAGTAGTTCTTTGAATATAAGACATTCCTAAAAATCAAAAAGTGAAGCTTGTTGCGACAAAGCTTTGCGGCTATGCATCTACTTGATAAGGTGCAAGAGTTGAGATTGTGAGAAGGGAAGCCTAAGATTGCTTCTTCGGAGAAGATAAAGGCAACGTTCGTGAGAATTTCCTTCCTTTAAATTTTGCTCCAAGTATTTTTTATATAATTTAATACTTTGCAGCAAGGAAACAAAAGTGTGATTGACTATATGAAGAACTTTTATAAGTTGATGGCTAGAAGCAATACTCAAGAATCAGAAGATTAACTTATTGTAGGATATATTAATGGGTTGAAACTGATTATAAGAGACGAGGTGGAGATGCAATAACTATGACGGTTGAATGAAGCTTATCAATTAGCCTTGAAGTTTGAGTCAAAATTGATAAGGAGAGGAGCAAAGAAGTTTGTTGGTGTTCAATGTTTCTATCTATCAAAAGCTGAATCCTCTAGCAAGAATGTTCCTAAGAGAGGAAGCGGTAAAGGTGAGAATAATTCAGTTTCTAACAAAACTAAATCTCCTACTTGTTTTAGGTGTGGCCAACCTGGCCATTATATGAATGAGTGCCCAAAGCAAAGGAGTGAGATTCATGTGGGACTTGTGAATGAAGAAGATGAAAAGCAACACTTTGAGAATAGTAAGCCAAAATATGATGATGATGGTAATTATGAATGTGAGGAGATTGAATCAGAAGATGGAGAATGTTTGGTGATCCAAAGAGTTCTTGTAGCCCCTAAGCAAGGCAACAATCAAGAGTGGCTACGACAACTTTTTTAGAACAAAATGCAAGTCTCATGGAAAAGTGTGTTCCCTAGTTATTGATAGAGGGAGCTTTGAGAACTTTGTTTCTTAAGAGATGATATCATGCTCAAAATGGTGCCATATCCTTAACCATATGCTGTCTCATGGATAAAGAATGATAATGAGGTTAAAGATTGATAAGAAATGCTTTGTTTCTTTTTCTATGGGTAAAAATTTTCATGATAAGGTTTGGTGTGATGTAACCCCTATGACAAAAGGGTGCTATTCATGATGGTAGAAAACATACTTATTCATTTATTGTGGGAAAAACTAAAATTATTCTTTTGCACCATATAAAGATATTTGTAATCCGAAATCTTCTATAAAAGAGGAGGGAAATGCATTGTTTATCTTATCACAACTTGAAATGGAGGTCGAAAAAGATGGAGTTATCTATGTTTTGGTGGCTAAAGAGAAATACAGCCTATGGAGGTTCCTGAAAATGTCAAAACTCTCTTGAAAGAATTCAGCGATATCACTCCTGAATAGCTTCCTGGTGGTCTCCCTCCTTTATGAAAAATTCAGCACAAAATTGATTTATTACAGGTTGTTTTATCCAACAAAGCACACTATCGGATGAGTCAAAAGGAGCATGAAGAGCTTAATCGTTATGTGCTAGACTTATTGAACAAAGGGTATATTAAAGAAAGCTTAAGTCCTTGTGTTGTCCCTGCTCTCTTGACACCAAAGAAGGATGGTTCTTGGCGTAAGTGTTGATAGCCGAGCACTCAATCAAATTACCATTAAGTACCGGTTTTTCATACCAAGAATTGATGATATGTTTGATATGTTGATTGGTGCTCAAATATTCTTAAAGATTGATCTTAGAAGTGGCTATCATCAAATTAGAATCAAGCCGGGAGATGAATGAAAAATGGCATTCAAAACAAGAGAAGGCTTGTATGAGTGGCTTGTTATGCTATTTGGTCTTTCCAATGCTCCAAGCACCCTCATAAGGGTAATAAATCAAGCTCTTAACCTTTTCACCGGAAAATTGTTGTTGTTTATTTTGATGATATTCTTATTTATAGCCAAAATCCTTGTGATCATATTGAACACTTGAGGGCTGTTCTAATGACTTTGAGGAGAGAAAAGCTTTATATAAATCTCAAAAAGTACTCTTTTATGACCATTCACCTAGTTTTTTCAGGTTTTGTTTTGACCCCTTCAAGTGAAGATAAGATCAATGCTATCTAAGAATGGCCTATTCCTAAGAATCTACATAAAGCATGAAGTTTCCATGGATTGGCCTCATTTTATCATCGATTCATTAGAAACTTCAGTACTATTGCAGCACCATTGATAGGTTGCTTGAAGGAGAATTTATGTGGACTCCGAAGGCAGAGAAAGCGCACCTGTTCTTATACTTCAAAATTTTGAAAAAAATCTTTGAAGTTGATTGTGATGCATTTCATGTGGGGATTGGAAGAGTACTCAGCCATAAAGGACATCCAATTGCCTTCTATAGTGAAAAGTTAAATGGGATAAGAAAGAAATATCCTACTTATGATGTTGAGCTCTATGCCATTGTTTAAGCTTTTCGTCATTGGTGGCCATATCTCATTCAAGGGAGTTCATCCTTAATTCAGATCATGAAGCTCTCAAGCATATTAATTCTCAAGCAAACATGAATAGAAGGCATGCTAGTTGGGTTTCATTCTTACAAGAATATACTTTTATATTGAAACATAAAAGTGGGAGACTTAACAAAGTAGCTCATGTACTTAGTAGGAGAGTTGCATTGTTGAATACTATGATAGTCTAGCTGGAAGGTTTTGATAAGGAGATTTTTCAAAGATGCAAAGAAGGCATGTACGAAGATTATTTTCTACTTGATGAATTTCTTTTTAAGGGAACACATTTGTGTATTCCTAAATATTCTCTTAGAAAGTATATCATTAAAAAGCTTCATTGTGGTGGACTTGGTGGACATTTTGGAAAGATAAAACTCTCTTGTTGATACAAAAAAATATTTTTGGCCTACCATTTAGTAAAGTTTGTGAGAAGATGCCGTGTATGTTAAACTTGCAAGGGCCAAATCCAAAATTCTGGTGCTTACACTCCATTACCTATTCCTAATGCTCCATGGGAAGACATGCATGGACTTTGTTGTTGGATTGCCAAAGACACAAAGGGGTATTGATTATATTTTTGTAGTTGTTGATCGATTTTTCAAGATGGCTCATTTATTCCATGCAAGAAGACTATGGGTGAAGTTTCCAAAGTCTATTACCTCGAATCGTGATACAAAGTCTCTTAGCCATTTTTGGAGGAATTTATGGAACAGAATGGGTACTAATTTGTCTTATAGCAGAAAATTTGCTTCGAAGTTTTGCTTCGAAAAGGCCAAAGCAATGGGATACCATTCTTTCTAGAACCGAATTTGCTTATAATTCTATAGGAATATGTCCATTTGAAGTTATGTATGGGTGCACTCCTAATCATTATCTTGACCTTGCCATCTCCTACATCTAGCAAAAAGGCTGAAGATTTTACAACCACCATGGCAAGGATTCAAGAAGTTAAGAAGAAGTTTGAGGAAAATAATAAGTCTTATAAAGATGCTGCATTCAAACTTTCAAAGAAGGTGATCTTATTTGAGCTTATTTAGAGAGAAGGAAAGATTTTCTGCTGGTACATACAACAAGGTCAAAGAGAAGAAGATTGGTCCTTGTCATATTTTAAAAAAGATTAATGATAATGCCTATAAAATTGAGCTTTCAGCACATATACACACTCATCCTATATTCAATGTTCATGATTTGACCCCTTACCATGGAGAGGATGATGAGGATGATACCATGGAGAGGATGATGAGGATGATTTAAACTCAGGGATAGTTCTTTTCCATCAAGGAAGGATGATGTAGTGCAGCTTTATTAAACTAACAGTATTTAGTATTTCTACATTATTTTCTCTAGAGTTATCCAATTCATGCATGGTTGGTGGCATTGGAAACTAGATTTCTTTACCTTTCCAACAAGTTATAAATATTGATCAGATTCCAAGCACATGAAGAGTTGTAGAGCTTCAAAGTGACATCTTGGAAGTTGTATGCTGAACTCGTAACTTTCTATGGAATAATCCAATTGAAACTAGAATCTTTATCTTTCCAACAAGCTATAAATCTTGATCAGATTTCAGGCACATGAAGAGTTATGGAGCTTTTAAGTGATGGTTTCTAGTTAATAGTTTTATGTATTTATTTATGTTTCTTTGTGAAATGTGTGAGCCTATAATAGCTTGTATCAGGTGAAAGTGGAGAATAATTTTGATAATACAACTAAAAATAGAGAATATCTATTTCTCTCTTTATCCCAACTTGTCAAGTGGAATTTGGTATCCTCTTTGTGTTCTTTCTATCCCTTATTCCTTCCCATATCAAACTATGATTTGTTGGTATGTGTATGGGTACAACTTGAGAACTAAGTTTTGACATCCTTTTGCAGTTGGCTTGCAGGGATTACCCTCATCCACGGCATTTATGCTTAAACTTCCCTTTCAGCACCACATCACATGAAAAGCATTGCAACTTGGTAAGTCTCTTATATTTGCTATTTATTACACTGTATATGCATTTCCTTTGAACTCTAAAAGTTTTTAGGTTTTTCATGCTTTTACTGCGGCTTGAAAAATCTTTGCTTTCCTTGGGTATTTTTTTTTATAGAACTGGTGACTACTTGTTTCCAGTACGCATTTTTATCTGTCCAATTGATTGGCTATGATTCACCAAATGCAGTGCCACTGTTATGTCTGTGACTCTCCAGCCCCATGCATCTATTGGGGTAATGGTAGTGCGAGCACCAACCATTGTCATTCTACAGATAAAGATGGAAAATGGAAAGCGCTGAGACAATCCTTCAAACAAAAGAAGATCACAACATCACAGAAGCCTCCTGATGTAGCACTTTCCATGATGCCTTCCTTCCAAAACCCAGCACCGCTAAGTCATTCCAAGACATCTTTGCTATCCATTCCATCATTCAGATCAAGTGTCTTCAGGCCTTGCACAGCCACTAGATGTGCTGCTTCAAATCCACCTAACCAAAGACACCAGCAGAATTTGGCACCTCTATCTTATCATGGTCAGAGGCTTAGTCATCATCCATCCAAATCCCACCCACTAAATCCCAGGACACAATATGCACATAGACGGATTCATGCTGGTGGTACTTTCACGGCTCGATTAGTGCATTCCCATACCAAATTTAAAAGGGTTGGGACAACCCAAGTTGGTCCTGTGATCTTGAATGAGAACCGCTCAGCATGCAGTGTTTCAAACAACAATCAGTTCCAAGGAAATGTGCTGCGGAGATCTCATTTCACAACCATAACTTCACAGAGATCTCAACGCCCTCAGCAACATCTCAGAGATCACAGTGCCCTCAGTGACCTCACAGAGGCCTCAACGCCCACCATTGTCGCCATCCCAGAGATCTTGTTCAACACCAGTAACCTCTCAAGTATCTCAGTGCACACCAGGAACGTCAGTGGAAGATGGTTCGAATCAGATTTACAGAACTGCACCAGTGACATCGCAGAGTTCCCAGTGCCTACCAATGACTCCAGCAAATGATAACATGAAAAGTTGGCAGGATATGCTTGCTAGGGTGGCATCTGAACTAGGAGTCTTTGATAGTAACAGCAGAGATTCTGCCCCAACTGTCGAACAACCAGTTATGGTTTCTTCACAACCCCTGCCTTTCAGTCAATTTGACTCTGAGACAAACGTAAGTCAAGATGTGGATTTCTATGGTCCTTCGTTACCAGAAGTGACCAACCTGAATTCATTAGATTTTGATTGCGGATGGTCAAACCCAGCAGCAAGTATTCAGAAAAATGGCCAGGGAGTGGACCCCCAGCCAAAAAATGTACAGCCATCTGACTTACTGGTTTCTGGGAGCAAGATGGATCCTGGAGAGACTCAGTTGGACAGCTTTTTATGCTCTACAGGAAGTTGGTAGCAGAAACTCCAAAAGATACGAGCTACCGGAACTAGATCCTGTCACACTGCTCTGTGACCTTGCGTGGAGTGACTTAGAACCAGTCTAGTTGTTTAACCAAACGTTGTTGGTTGGGTTCTGCTTTAACTTTCTTCTCCATTATAAATATTGTCTTCAATATCCTAATACATTCACCAGGATCTTATTGCTGTGATCGGATATGTAAAACTGATACAGCTCCTATTTTTTGGAAAGCATACAAAATATCCTGTGGGACCAGCTAATTGGCTTTTGAAGTCAATTGAGTCGAGTCTGTGACAAGCCATCCCTGCATTGCATCTCAAATTTCATCTATGATCTACGGTAGAGTCTATATTTTGTAAATGCTACACAAACTTTCGACCTGGGTTCCTCCCTCCCTCTTTGAAAGATGCCAGCATCTGTCTTCTGGATATGCTCAAAATAGCTACCATGCAAGTTGTCTTGGTTCTTTTAAAAGTCTTCCAAGCTGCTTAACATTCCTTTAAGATTTTGTGGATTGCACCTCTTGCACTGCAGGAGAACCCCTTTTTGAGCTCCCCTCTCACCATTTCATTAAGTGTATTTTAATATTAAAATTTAAAACTGACATGTAAAGCTGGCACTTTTTATAGAGGTTGGCTGTAGAAAATCCAAAATTGCATGGGAATAGCATTTTGGCATGCAAAAGGGCATTCTAATAGGCTCCTACTACTATGGAAAGAGGGTTAAAAAAAAAAGGTTAGATATACACAATCTCATTAGAGACTAAGAGATGCTACTTTTATATTTTCAACTTAATATTTATGTCACAACAAAATAACCTTATCAATGTACTAACGCCCGTCTTTAATAGGCTTATGCATCTGAGGAGTCAAACCCAAGTAATACAGAGGTTATTGTGTTACCATTATATCTGATGATCTTGCTACAAGTGATAGAATTTTGACGTGTAATTGCTACAAAATCGATGTTTATCCTATCCGGCCACACTTGTCATCCTTAGGTAGTTTGATAGCCTAAAAGTTATCCCTGGATTGTACGGGATAGCATTTATCCAGGGATAGCTTAAGCATTTTTTAAAATTACAAGTTTGCCATCAAGGGATAACATTATCCCTAGGGAATAAGTTCAAGGGATAACCCATGGTTAACCATGGGTTATCTCTAGTTAAATTTTTTCAGACCTATCCCTTCTAACTATAGCATTTGGGAATAAGGAGGGATATCTAGGGGATATCCTTCCTTATCCCCCATATCAAACACTACCTTAGGCATTAACTGTGTTGGATAGCTTTTAGTAATTTTATATTAATTTGTAAATTTTAGAATTATTTGATCGTATTAGATTAGGTTTATGATTTATTTAAATTAACTTGGTGGAATGAAGAAACTTGTTCTTACATAAGAGTAATGTCATGAGATGGATTAATCGGATCATGCAGCCAAGTTTTGATGAATTTGGCTTACTTGATGGAATGGTCAGAGTTATGATGGTGGCTATGGTTGAAGGATTATAGTAATGGCTGATAGGGAGAAAGACCGTGAAGGAAGTCCTCGGCCCTTCCCGCTCTCATCCTTAATGGCCTTTTCCAATCGGTAAGGAGAGGAAGACCGTGAAGGAAGTCCTCGGCCTCTTTCCGCTCTCATCCTTAATGGCCTTTTCCTTTCTGAACCGTCTTCCTAGACAGCCTTCCTAGACGGTTTTTCTAGACAGCCTTCTGAACCGTCTTCCTAGACGACCTTCCTAGATGGTTTTCCTAGACGACTTTTATGGTCTTATGAAAGCAACGTACATCTCACTATATGCTTGCTCTAAGGCATTTATTGCCTTATTCCCTTTTATTCACTAAGGCATTTATGGTTGCCATGTTGGCACCTTTGCATGAGAAAAGATTATGAGGCAAGGAAGGTTTACAGAATAACCAAGTGGCCACCCACTTCTGACGGGATAGCGCATGTAGCTCTGACATGCCACTAAGAAGTAAGCATCTTCATAAAGGCCCTAACAAATGGCAGCACCTTAGGTTAGGTTTCACATAAATCAACCTTGACATTCCATTATAAAAATCATCATTCATCATGACATTCCATCCACAAAAGTCATCATTCATCATGATACCTCAACCATTCAGACCAGATGAGCCCCAAAAGTCATCATCCATTATGAGGCTCCACGTGACTCATTAGATGACAAGGCTCCAAGCTTCTCAGACAAGCCACACAAAGTCCAAAGATGAATAAATTGGATAAGAAGGACCTCCGACCAGATAACCCAACCAACCAACACCCACAACAATATACGCTCATTCTCGCTCACAGAGAACTCTTCTCTAAGCTCTCTTTCTCTTTATCTTTCGAGCTTCCTCAAGCTCACGGTTGTTACCCAGAGCACTAACTTGAGCATCGGAGGGTTCCCGTTGGATTCTTTGGTCTCCGGAACTTTTTGCAGGCTCCTAAATGTGAGAAGCTTACTCTCATTTGGCAACAACAATGGCTAAGGTACCACATTTGATAATTGTATCAAACCTGAATAACTCATTGCCTACAGAATAAACACTATTTCTTCCATTTTATCTTGACTTAACCATGCCAGTACAAGTTGAATCTTTCCAGAGTAGCTGAATGAATGTGCATCATGGAGGAAAGAAGAAAAGGCATAGAACAGAATTTTGAAACTCTGTAATGATGTGCTTTGTCCAAAAATAAAAGTTATTTAGATGACAAAAAAAAATGCAATGGAAGTTCTCACAATAGCTATAATGCAATGGAAGTTCTCACAAAAGAAATACAAGTAGACAATTAAGGGATTTTCAAATGTGCATGTGTTTAAATAAAAGGTTCATAGCTATTAATTTGGTCACCTGTGAGGCAATCTATTTGCCATATTTCTGCTTCTTCCATCTTGCATTTGCCACTCCAGATTTTTGTAATTTTCAATATCATGTATACAGGATAGCTTGGTTAGCTAATTCATGTATGCCTTGACCACTGGATCAAAGATTCTAAATTTTCATATAACATTTATTGTTTTAATACAAACACATATATCACATATGCCATATCCTAATTTATCATAGGTATAATATTTGTGCAAAAAAAAAAAGGGTGAATTCTCATGATTCGGGAAGATAAAGATGTCTAATGTTTTACCGTCTCAATTTTGCAGATCATAAGATCCTTCCTCAAATGAATGCTCGCATCCATCCTATAAATACATATTATAATAACTAATGCATATTATGTAAAGATCATTTGGCTTTGGAAAAAAATAAGGCTAAGAAATAAATTAAATAAAGATTTAATTTTGATAAATTCATAATATGCAAAGCCATGTGAATCAGTGGACTAATTGTAATTGGCATTAAACTTAGGTCCATCGTGACCACCATTCTTGCCACCAAAAGATGGATTATGACATGCGAATATGACATAAATTCAACACATTATAATATATGGGTTAGGGTTAGAATTAACCTTAAGTTGATTAGTGTCATAAACGTGTCAATATAATAATATGAAATATTCACGTTGTGTTATGAGTTAACCCATTAACCCAAAAGCGATCCATTAAGAATTCATTTAGCTCATAATATATTAAATAACTCATGTCTATTCATATTAAGCAAATGATGTCTATTCATATTAAGCGAGCCATATATCATTATATCTTAACTTGGTGCCACATCTAAGTTGAAGTAAGGAGGAATTAGCACGAAGAGTGAGAGGGGGAGGGGAATCAGCTGGTCATCACAAAGTTTGCGAAGAAATAGAGACAGGAGATAGAAAAGAGAGAGAGAAAGTATTTTAAGTTGGAAAAAAAAACTATTATCATGTTGCGAATTCAAATTACTCAATATTCCCTTTATTTAAAAGGCTTTACGAAAATCTGCTGCTTCACGCAAAGCATATGCAAGAAAAATTATATGTAGGTCATTCTTCAAACACTAATGCTCTATTGGATGGAGAGAAAGGTAAGAGAAAAGAAAAATGAGGGAAGAAAAAGTGGAAGGAAAGGAAATTAAAGAGAAACTTTGTTTGGATGAGTTGGAGGAAAATAGAGAGGATAGAAAAGTTAATAATTTGCAATGAAAATAATATTCTTATATATAATAAAAAATAGATCAGTTGTTTTTTTTGGAAAGGTCAATATTGAAATGAAAAAAAAAAAAAGAAAAAGCACTTTTGAGTTTTCAATATTAAACCTTTCGAATTTTGGAGAGAAAACTTTTATATGTGCTCATCCCTTTTTTTTTTCTCTATTTTTACCTAGTTTTCTTTCTTTCCTGCTTTTCTCTTCGTTCAAATAAAATAAATTTTATTTTCTTTTTAATTTTTTTAATTTTCTTTCGATCCGAACATAGGCTAAATCACATTCAAAAGAGTAGACGGCAGAACTGGCCGACTTTGCCTATCCGCTGATAGAAAATTATTGACGAGCCTACGTTCGTGCCTTCTTATTGCCAACCCTGGTAAGACTGGCATCAATGAAAACCCCAAGTTCATCGACGGGTTGCGGCGTTCTGCCAGCGCTAGCGAGCGGTTGAACCGTTGAAGCCGACTTCATCGACGGGCCTTGGTTCTCCAATATACGCGAGTCCGGCCGGGCACTTCGCCAGGTTCCGCCGCACCGCTTCTCGTGTTGCCCATGGCGGAAGTATCGCCTGCTCAACCTTCTCTCTCCGAGAAAAAGAAGAGGAGGTCGAAGCATTCGAAGAACGGCCTTCACCCCGAAGCCGCGGACTCTCGCCGCCTCGACTCGCTCCACTGGAACGATTCCTTCCCCAACGATGACCCTTTTTCGTCCTCGCCGCCAGCAACGAAGGAGGTTATCCTTCTCCCTTTCCCTGCCTTAGCATCCCCCCGGCCCCCTTTATTTCTCTGTCTCTCCGCATGTCGTCCTTGTTTACCTTTTATCTACAGGCTTTTCTTTGTATTTGATTCTTTCTTGGGGGAACTTGGAGCAGGATTTCTTTCGTTGGAAGAGATCGATGAATCAGAGTACGGGTTTATAGGCGAAGCTCCGGATCCGGTGGGGGGAGGCAAGAAGCTCAAGTCGAAGAAGAGGAAGCGGGAAAGCGGAGATGGGGATTCGGAGGAAGATGGCTCCTGTGTCGTTCAGGCCGAGGACGGAGAGAAGAAGGGCAAGAAGAAACAAAAGAAGAAGAAGAAGAAGAGGAAGAAGAAACCAATAGATAAAAAGACGAAGAAGGAGGGTGAATCGAGTGAGAATGGAGAGAAGAGTGAACCGGTTGAGGGGGACGCGGAAGGTTTGTATCCCTGAAGATTGAATTTAATATTGGATAATATGAATCTAATTGATATAAAAAAACGATTCCTGAATTGTGGTTTGGCTATGTTTCAGGGATTCTGGGTCTAGGAAATCCATTAGGAAAAAAAAGAAAAAAAATCCCTGGCATGAGTATTCAATGCAGTAAAATTAAAACCTTCATTTTTTTTAAGATAAATTCTTTCTGTCATGAAGAATGCCCGTAATGGAAATACTAAAGTGCTGAATTTCATGTCCCATTTCATGAAATTCTTCAATGTGAATATTCCATAATCTACCACCTAACATATATATAATTTTTAGATTTGAAGTTGAAGGTGCTCTGCTTGATTTTGTCTAATATAATGCAAGTTTGATCCTTGGAGTTATTCTTGTTGTAGAAATGCGCCAATGACAGCGAAATAATTTTTCTTTTTATTTTCATGACCAGGATTTTTTTTAAGATTTTGTTAATTAGCCATTATCTGTATTTAGAATCTCATTCATTTCATTGCATTTAGAATCTGATGTGCTGATTTTCTCCTGTCATACTTCCCTTTGCCAATTTGTTTTGAGAATATCATTATAGTTGAATTCCACCTATATAATTTTCGTTCTGGCAGATGCACTTAACAATGATGTCAAGAAGGATATTGATGAGGGGCTACTTATTGATGAAGATGAAGTTTATGCATGGAAGGAGTTGAGGCTCCATCCTCTTCTAATTAAGTCGATACGCAGGCTTGGGTTCAAGGAACCAACACCAATACAGAAAGCTTGCATTCCTGCTGCTGCTCATCAAGGAAAGGTTGGTTCAAGGAATCTACACCATTTGTTCCTGCTAAGAAATTTTGTTTTTGTTTTTGTTTTTTTTAATGTCTGCTTTCTAAATATATCCCTAGACTATTTTTAATCTAAGACCAAGGGCTTTGATTCTGATTCTATGACAGGATGTCATTGGTGCAGCAGAGACGGGTTCTGGAAAAACGCTTGCCTTTGGGCTTCCTATTTTGCAACGCTTTCTTGAAGAAAGAGAAAAGGATGCAAGGTTACTCCAGAAAGATGCAGATGAAAAACCAGGGGAGAAAGGTTTTAGGGGAGGCCCCCTTCGTGCTCTTATTGTGACTCCTACAAGGGAGCTTGCCTTGCAGGTACCAGCAGTTTAGATATTAGTATATCATGCAAGCTGCAAATTATTTGCTGTACATTTTTAGTCCATTTACTCTCTCTCTCTCTCTCTCTCTCTATATATATATATATATATATATATACACACACACACACATGTGTGTATACAATATGTGTATCACTCGACTTGATAACACTCAAGTGGACTGTCAATTTAAATTCAATCAAGTCTATGTTGCACTATGAGGATCTTATATCGATGATCCGAGCTATTGGATATGATTTACTACCTCTAAAATATTTGAACACTAAAAATTATGTTATTTGGGAACCCTTAGCTCATGCATCAAGTGGTTAAAAAATTGACTAGTTTAGATAATATAAAATACAATGTATTTTATTTGACCTTTAGATACATGAACTAGGGGTCTCTAAGTTATATGATTTCTAATATGTTTTAGAGGTAGTAAATTGCATCGAAGGGTTTGATTCATTAATGTGGAATATCCATCATTTAAATCTAGATCTAATCGAATTTAAATGAAGATTCTTTCAAGTGTAGGTAAGTCAAGTGCGCACGCATACATGCATGCATGCATACGTATGTGTGCACATAGACATACACACATATGTTAGTTATGAATTAATTTAGTGTTTCCTCAACCGAGATGGTGGCAAAAGGTTGAGGGGGGCATGAGGTCAATAGACAATGGTGGAATTTGGGTTGCTGAAGGCATGACCTTGCTCATACCATTCATGTGTCCTGCCAAAGAATTAGCATTATGATATGTGTGTGTGTGTGTGTGTGTGTGTGTACCAAAGAATTAGCATTATGTGTGTGTGTGTGTGTAGAATGAGCTCAGTGTTGGGGTACATGCACCAATATGTGCATATTGATCTGCTCTAGTCCGTATCATGGCTATGGTCCAATTTGTATCTCTGTGTTGCTCCAGCATGTGTTAATATGGGTTCACATGGACCTGTTTTGTCTACCATAAGCCTTGACACATGACCATCATTGTTTGGGGCATGACGTGGCATGATGATATATCACCAACATGTCAGCTTTAACCCCTGATGCTGTTTGCTTCATCATGCTATCACATTATCTCATCAACAAGCAAATCTCATCAACAAGCAAATAAGATAGAAGTGATCTACTTTAACCTACTTGAACAGGTAGAAAAAGCGAACAAATGATTTGTTGCGGTTCTTTATAAGCTAGCTAGACTTAAAACAGGGACAGTGCTTTGGCTGTCTAAAATGTTCTATGACTCAGCTACTGCAGACTACATCTTATGGGGTTGTGGAGCTCTGATTCTGCTGTATGCTCTTATGATTAGGGATGCATGATGTTATTTAAGATTCTGTGGAGAACAGAGGTTATGACATGTTAACTCACTTGTGCTTTGTGAGTAGCCAAGAATCATATATCTCAATGTGTCACTTTTTATTTATTTTTTGGATGCTTCTTTAACCTCTGCTGATGTGACCAACTAGAAGTAATTCATATAATCTTCATGAATTTCTGAGGATACATTGCTATTTCTTAATTTAATTTTCATGATATCTGCCCATGCATATTGCATCTGTGATTATCTAGCAATTCTTGTGTCAGGTATCTGATCATCTGAAAGCTGCAGCAAAATTTCTTGGCATTCAAATTGTCCCTATTGTTGGTGGAATGTCTTCAGAAAAGCAGGAGAGGCTTTTAAAAAGAAGGCCTGAAATTATTGTTGGAACTCCAGGACGGTTATGGGAGCTCATGTCAGCAGGAGAACAACACCTTGTTGAGGTCAGTATGGGGCAACTTGTTGCATAGTTATTGTCTATAGGATCATACTTGGAAGGTATTGCTTAATTCATTTGGCATGCTTCAATAAATCTTAGCAATTTTGCACAGATCATGTGATACATTTAATGAGTAGAGCAGAAATTAGTGCTGCAGAACAACTTGCCAGTAAACAGTCCATATCATAGATGCATTATCAATTGATGTCATGTAAATCTTATGGTATTTAATTGGAATGATTTTGTTTATATATAAAAATTATGGGGTTGAAGATGCTGTAGCTGAATTGGTAAATTCATAGCATGAGAATTGGATATGCAAATATCTGCAAATAGGAGGCTTTTGCCCCATTTTTCTCTCTATATACTGAACTGCTGTGTTCCCTTGGTAGTGTTGCTGCCTTTTCGTGGTTTGTGGACATGCTATTATAGCTGATGTAATCAAGATGGGTTGACAACCACTAAAGGAACCACTTCTCTCTGTGATCTTCTTTGAAAGTCACAGCCATCAGCAACAATATTCTTTATAATTTTAACATAAGAAAAGGGTATTCGTAAACTTTTAATATGATGCGGTTGTAATTTAGTTACTAAGATGAGGCAAAATTCTTCCTTTTAGTTGAGTAGATTGTGATATGGATCTTTGGCCAGATTACCCTTTCTGATTAGTCATTTTGATTTATGCAACTGAATCTGTAAATTGAAGGTGTGAGAATGTCATTTCAGTAGCGGTTTGTGAAAAAAAAGTAAGTTGCGTTTGTCCTGGAGGTTCCTTTTCTTTCTTAAAAATAGTAACATGCTATTTTTGGTTATTAAGAGTTTAAAGAACAATAAAAACAATTAAGATAATCTTTTCTTTGATCTTTAGTGAGCAGAAAAAAATACTAATGAGATAAAAAGGACAAATCAAAGGACTTAAAGTTTTTTTTACTAATTAGATAAAAGGGACAAATTAAAGGGCTTAAAGTTTTTCCTGTGATTTGAGATATAAAAAACAAAGTGGTAGGCAGATCTGGTGACTCTGCATTGTGAACCACTTTACAGACTGCAAATCTGCAAATGATTAAGTTTGACCAAACTAAGTACAACTTTGGTTTTCCTTTATTTTCCCCTTAATTTTTTGAAAATTTTCTTAGCAAGAAAAGGATTCCATAAATTCTTATGATCAACTAACTTTCTGATCCCTAGCTTCTCTGTCTTTCCACTCTACGTTGTCTAATGTTGTCAAGATACCTAGAATCTGACATTTAGGAGCGATCATTCTTCCAACTCGTGATGACATTTTTTTTTTCCTCACACATATTGGCAAATGATAATGGAAGTAGTTTAGGCTTTTTGTAGGGCTGAATTTTTGGAAAAGGGATGTCAAGATTTTAGTTTACTCATTCTGAGCTTTGAATGACAAGATATCCTTGGCCACCATAATTGTTACCTGCTACATAATTTTGTTGTTTGCAAACACTGCACTGTACTTTTTTTCCTTTTGTTAGTTTTCTTACAGAATGCGAGCATTCACTTTTCTGTTCCTTTCTGAATGTATAGAGATATAACATCAACAGGAGCTAAACTTTTCCCTTTTGGGGATTCTATGCATGCAAGTTTACTTTACGGGAAAAACTGGATTCTGATAAATACAAAGATGCTTTGTGTTCATGCAAGCAAGAATATTACTGATATGGGATGCTAGCAAAAGTAGCCAAGTCATTTCCCCAAAGAAGCAGGGAAGTATGAGGGCACTGTACACCGCAATAGAACGGCTGTTTGCAAATTGTTATGCTGCCATAAGGTCTTCATTTTCACTGAAACAGCCAACAGCAACTGCATGCTCATGACTTCATATTGACATGCATGATTATTTAGATACATGGAGATGGTGCTTTGATGATGAGAATTTTGGTTTATTGGACTTAAATTTGAATTCTTAGAAACACGTCCTAAAAAATATGCAAAGGCCTACTTAGTGATCATTGAATGATGCTTGTGTTATTTTGCCATGAGCTACCATAAGGATGTTTTGGTTTCAAGAATTGGTAGGGAACCTTGTTATTAAAGCTACATGTATTCAATAAGAGCGCATCAACTCTAATCTTAACGTAAGATGTGGCATATTAGTACTTATATTTTAGTGATGTGATTATAAATATTCTTTTTTTAATTTTTAGCTTCTGTTAAAGATCAAACATTCCTGTTGACTTTCATATTTCTCTACTGCAGTTGCACTCTTTGTCTTTCTTCATTCTGGATGAGGCTGATAGAATGATAGAGAACGGCCATTTTCATGAATTACAGTCTATTATCGACATGCTACCGGTGCTTAATGTTTCTGTTGAACAATCCTCCCAACCTACTACAATTTGCAAAACAGTTCCAAATTTACAGAGAAAGAAAAGACAAACATTTGTTTTCTCGGCCACAATAGCTCTATCTGATAATTTTCGTAAAAAACTTAAGCGTGGATTATCTACCTCCAAGTCATCCACATCAAATGGGATAAGTTCTATAGAAACACTTTCAGAGCGAGCTGGGATGAGACCTGATGCTGCAATAGTCGATTTGACAAATGCTTCAATTGTGGCTGCCAAACTTGAAGAGTCATTCATCGAGTATTCCCCATCCTTGCCTTTTTACTCTTAATCAAGTGAAATTCTACTCCTAAAATATCTCATAAATTGTTTTAGTTCTTATTATCTTTTCTTTGCCACATTTTTGTGGATACTATTTAATTTATATTTATATCAATTACTCCTGTGGTTAAGTTGACATAATTTAATGTCTGTTATCTCTATCAGTGCATACAATGACTTCATATTTGAAATTATTATATCAAATCTATCTATTTTTCATGTTTGAATATACATTTGGCATTTGGCACTTTTGAATAAGGAGATAATGGCAAGGTTTGGCAGCACCTGACACCTTGTCATTGTTATATACTTAAACTGACCCGACTTGTCTCTTTTCACTTTATTTTCTTGATATTGTTATTTAACTTTAGTAACCATGGTACTCACTTTGTGATTATTAAGAGCTGACTATTGATTTACTTTTACAATGCGAAAAGCTTAGGCCATTAATGATCTCAAATGTTTGATATGCTTCAAATGGCAGCGTACATAATGATTAAGATAATTATAATATAACTTTCTGGATTTTTAAAGAATAGCTACAATAAGGTCACCAAGGCCACCATAGATCTGATTAAAAGTCGAAGTATGGTGCTGGTTGGTTTATCTAGGGAACATCCAGTCTTGGGTGCTTGATCATTGCTATCTTATTTCTGTTGTTTGGGTTCCTATTGTATTTCTGCTGTCAACTCAAATCTCATACTCACTTTAGTATATACTGCCAAATTGAGGAACAATTCCTTAATTTTTTTTTTGGTTGTGGTAAGTTTGGATTCAGAAATATATAGGAATTTTCTGATAGATAGAAAAGTATTTTGACTTCTCTAACTTGTCAGCAAAACATTTCATTGTCAAGCTTGCTATTGAAATGCTGAACAAGATGAAATAACACAAAATTCCATTTTTCAGATAAATGCCATGATGTAACTATTTATAATTTGAGTGTGACTTAGTCCTGAATAGAGCAGAGTGGAGGAAGCAGATTCATGTAGCCAACCCCATGTAGTTTAGAACAGTCTTAGATGAGTTGAGTTGAGTTGAGATAAATGCCATGATGTGTTTTAAATTTAAAGAGAGTCAGATGATTTTTTTCCTTGAAAAAAGATGAAAAATGTTTGGATAATTATTTGTCTCTTTTTCCCTCAAGGCCCTCAAGACTATTTAGACATTAGTTCACTAATTTTGGATATTTATTTCATGAAATCAAACTTTATATTAGTGAGTTCATATCATGTCTTTCTTAATCAAACTTTACATTAGTGAGTTTGTGCATGCCTTTACTTCAATGAGCTGTGTCTTGGAGCACAATAAACCATGCATTGTAAAATATTTCTGGAACATTTATCCTAAAGCTGAAATTGCATTCTTATTGCCATATAGAATTGGTTACTGTACATTTACTCATGCCACTTCTGTGCAAATGTAAAGCACTTGCTTTCTAAATATGTGTGTGCTGGCTTTTACAGATGCAGTGAGGAAGATAAAGAGGCGTATTTGTATTATTTATTAAGCGTACATGGCCAAGGTCGCACAATTGTTTTCTGTACATCAATTGCAGCTTTACGTCGTGTTTCTTCTATACTGCGCATCCTTGGCGTTAATTCTTGGACCCTTCATGCTCAAATGCAACAAAGAGCCCGCTTAAAGGTAATTGGTAGCTATAATGAATGATGAAATTATTGTCTACTTAGTTTGCATTTTTGCTATCATTATTCAAATCAATACCATGTTTTAATGAATCCAATCTGCTCTATCCCAAACTGACCCAGTTGTTTGGATCTGTTGATATAACCAGTTCACAGCCTTACCTGGTGGCAATCACATTTGGCAATTTTGAATTTGTTCTCTGTTTCAGAACTGATAAGCCACTAACTAGTTCCTTTTTCTGTGTGAAATAAAATTTAGTTTGGAAATGGGTCCTTGGTCCTAACACTTTTGGACCTGCAACTCAGTTTCAGATCCTCAAGTGCCTTGATATTCAGAATTGATTCCATGTATGTAGGATTCCTCTTGATTCAGCTCTTTGCCAGATTTCACCCTTCTGTTGTGCTGATATTGCCAAACCATTTTTAATGTATGTGGAGGTTTAGATTATTTGATGAGTAAAACACTATGGAGACTTTTGGTTGAAACATCATTGGACTTCCTCTATTTGTGGATTTTGATCACCTTATCGTACTATTAAGAAATAACAATTTTTGATGGATTGTATTTTATTGCAAGATATGTATTATCTCTGATGTCAAAGCTACAACATTACATTTATAACTTGTCCTTGGCCCAGCTTTTTTACTATTCTTCTGGCTGGCGCATGGTATTTAATCTGAAATGAAGTATTTTCTCCTAGTGAAGTGAGAAGTGATCTCTGGCTAAATTTTGAGAGCCATTTGTGGAAGTGCTATGCAGCTATGAGGAGAGTAATGCCTTAAAACATGGTACCGATGAAGATATGGTCCATAGAAGAAGAAAACTGAATGTGAAATAGAAACAGTGCTATTCATGCTTTCCTACCTTGATCTTGGTCCTTAATCAGATGCTATGTTGATGGAACCTCCCATTGTGATTTTATTGATTGCGATGAATCATTCCATTTGATTACCTGAGAGGTGAAGAGTGATGGTGATAGAAACTCAAGCTGCAATCTTGTTTTACCCTTCATCACATTTATTATTGAATGTGCATTTTTAGAAACCATCTCCATATGCCATCACCTGCACTTTGTTGGAAGCCTGGAAGCAGGGTATCTGGGGTACTTGTCTAGGTGACTAAGCTGGCCCAGCCACTAAGGGACTAGATGTGCAATTTATGGTTTGAGGTTGTTGCTAGAATGACAGATTCAATACGGTAGTCTAGAGGTAATGAGAAGCTTGTCATGCAATGGTGATGTGTCAGCAGAGTTGGCAGTGGCCAGTGGCAGGTGTCAGGTAATTTCTTATTACCTTAGCCCCTTCAGAGTTCTGATCACTGCTCTTTTCTTTCTCCTTCTTGTTCCTTGCTGCCTTTTCCTTCTCACTCTTTCCCTGCCAAACCAGCCATTGTTCCAAACCCCCTCTTTTTACATTTTTCCCTGTTTTTTTTCCTAAATTGACTGACTTGTCTTTTTAACAATTTCACCCGCATCATTTTCCCTCTCTTCCTCTATCACAATCTTCCTGTTTTTTTTAAATAATATTTAAACATTTTCTGCTTTCTACTGTTTCCTTTTCTTAGCTTCTAACTTACTGTGCTTGCTGTTATGCTTGGCTGATTGATGACAGAACACCCATCCTCTCCTACCTTTTGCCTTTGCCATATTATTGATAATCTTGTTACAGGGAGAGGAAAAAAAGTGTTAGTTAGCATTGATTAACTGTTAAATGATACAATAGTAGTCGTTATTTTGTTCGTTAATTATTTTAATTATGATTATTGATAAATATCCACTTATTGCTGCTTGAGAATATAAATATGTTAAACCCAAAATTTGTGTATTTTTAAACCCTAAATTTGTGTATTCTAAGATAGTATCTTTAATTGGACCCAGCTTGAAGTATGAATGTTATGCTACCCATATAAAGGTGTAAATGTGGTCAAATGTGATATGCCCAATAAATTTTGACATAAGCCGCATTTGCCATATCTAAAAGCCTGTTTTTTTTTAAAGAAAAAATCTTTAATTTTGGTTCCTCATGTGAAATGGAACGACATGGTCTCCCAACTCAAATAATTTGTACCATGTTTGAGTTTTGTTGTCTTATTGCAAATATCATATTTGTCATTGACTTTTCCCTGTAATACTTAACAACCATACTTCCTCACCATTTCAGATGATCTGTGTCTTAAATACACGTCTGATTATGTGTAATTAGAGTACAATAAGGTTACATTCCAGAACAACATGAACAGGTAGTTACGGTGACTAATTGATAATGATTGATGAACAAAATAATGACAATCATAGAATCAATTTTCAATTAACTATTGTAAAGTATTTCTGTCTTTGGTTTGTTACAGTTTGATAGCAATATGACAAAGGATGCTGGCAATGGCAGATTTGTGGTCCATTTATCTGTCAAACAAGTACATATGAACATAAGAGAAAAAAAATGAAGTAAAAGATGATCAAATAACGTAGATAGAAAAGTGGGAAGACAATGACAGGATGAAAAGAGATGAAAAGAAAAAGACAAAATCTGAGCGGAATTTTGGGATGAGAACAAATTGGCCAACTCCAGGGAAGGCCACGGAATAAAGAGAAAAGTTTTTTTTTTTCTCTATCTCTCTTGGGAGGGGGGTGGGGTGGGTGAGGAGCGTTGGAATGTAGCTGATCCAGCAAGGGAAAGAAAGAGCAAAAACTTGCAGTAGGATAGGAGGACAGCAGTAGCCAGCTGGGCAGAAGAAGAATCCCTGAAGTGGTTCTTATGCAAAAGAAGAGTGGCAGCCAGTAACTCGGGAAGGGCCAAGGTTGGGAAACAAGAATCAAAGAAAAGAGAAAAGAAAGCCTCACTTGGGTTTTGCGGCGGGGGTGGGGGGGGGGGGGTTGATGTTGTTTATTGAGTTGAGGAAGAGGAGACAGGGAACACGTCCATGGCAAATGTCACTGCAACCATTGTCACCAATGGCACCAGTTGTCATCATTGTGTGGGCTGCTGATACATCTGAACTGCTACCTTGGATTGTTGTACTGGCTGCAACCCTGAATGGGGTGATGGCCTGTGTGCATGCTGTGTTCTTTCATGTGTCAGGGATTAGTCATTCCTGTCCTAGACAGCTGGACTGGTTTGGTTGCCTAGGCAATGCTTGTTTTAACCTTGTCCAAGACCAAAACTTGGCTGGAGGGTATCTTATGATATTGGCAAACTATATGTAGTGGAGCTCATATCTTTATTTTGTTACCCTTCACTTTCTAGAGAACTTAATATTAGTGAAGAACCGTATTTCATACCAAATAAACATTGGATACCAATACACTCTGAGCACATATGGATTTAAATGTCAATATGTTTTAAAAGGAACTCAAATATTCTGGTAAAACTGTCAAAGATGGCATCAACTACCGCAAGGACCAAATGGCTTCACAAAGGTCTTTGAATCTTTACTTATTGCTGTGATTCGGGATCCTCTTTTTCATGTTCATTTCTGGCCACTCCTTTGTTATGTTCTAGTGCAATATTTTTATCAGTTAGCTGAAGAATTTGTATGAGGCTTAATTACAGGTAATGGGGCGGTTAGTTGTACAAAAAATAGTCATATAATTGATTAATTTGTTGAAATGATTTGGTTTCAAGAGTTCTGTGTGTTTATGAAAATCCTCAATGAGATCATGCACATCATGATATTTGCAGTGATCCTGTGCAGAAGTTCTAACAATCGAGGATTTGAGAAAACAAAAGGTTACTTTGTTTTTACCAGTTGTACTTAGAGAACTTATTTTCTGTCCAAGTCCAATGAAACAGTGGTTGTTGATTTGTGTGATGGAGACTAGCAAATCCAGAATATGGAAGTGTCAATAGAAAGGTAGAATTTTCTGTTTCTTACTTTGTAAATAAGCTGATATGGTTGGAGTAGGATACCATGAAATTCATTACTAGACAAGAATGCCATTTTTGAGATAGAAATTTCTGGCTAGAAATTTAATTGACAGGATGCTGAAATCTGAGTTGTAAGCAGAATATTAAAGTATTTATGTTCACTTAATTCACATTTACCTCTCAAATTCTATTTTTGCTATTAATTTGGACTATCATATAGCTGACATGCTACCTGATCAGGCTATTGATCGGTTTCGTGGTAATGAGCATGTTGTACTAGTTGCTACTGATGTTGCTGCACGAGGGCTGGACATTCCTGGCATCCGAACTGTTGTTCACTATCAACTAC
Organism: Calamus simplicifolius; assembly: GCA_900491605.1. Lineage (NCBI taxonomy): Eukaryota > Viridiplantae > Streptophyta > Magnoliopsida > Arecales > Arecaceae > Calamus > Calamus simplicifolius. Next base: position 2,305,942 of record UESW01003995.1, on the reverse strand, counting down.
CACACTCAGCAGAAGTAGGTACAAAATCATATTTTTAACTTAATTTATGGTTCTGAACAATAATAACTGAACATGTTTCTCTTTTAGGTTTATATTCACAGAAGTGGAAGAACGGCACGTGCTTCTGCTGATGGCTGCTGCATTGCATTAATCTCTTCCAGTGATAAAACAAAGTTCTTTTCTCTATGCAAGTCATTGTCTAAGGTATATTCTTAGTTGTTCTGGAAGGCAGTTGCCATTTTCATCCACCTCCAATTTTAGTTGAGACTGAGCTGAGCTATGCTTGCATATATCATATGGATGATGGATGTTTCTGTCCATTAAGAATCAATAGTAAATATTACCAATTAAGTGACACTTGTACATGAGATTATAAAGATCCCATAGATCTTGCTATTCTTTTACTATATTACTTTTTTCTTTTCTACAAGAAGTAAAACAGTAAATTCCTTCATATTGAAATTTCAATTTTTCAGTCTTGATTCATGTTGATGTAGTGAAATTTTGGCAAATTTCTTATTTGGTTCATTGATGAGAAAAGGGAAAATGCAAGAGGAGCATTTAGTAACTAGCTTGTGGGGTCGGAGAGGGATAAGTTGTGTTCATCCTATCTCCCACCAATTAACTCTCAAGAGTAAACAAGAGGGGAACATTGAGATGACATCAACAGTCCCTCATTGCCCTCCTAAGATTCTATGGAACAAGGAAAAAAAAATCCCCAGTCAACAGCATTATGTGCCTATACATGCATGCATGCAAGGTTTTAAATCTAGTGAGATGGGATTGTCCTTATTTTTCTTTAGAATGTGGCGCACTGTCATTTCGATCCGTCCCAATGCTAGGGATAAAGGGTATCTTAAGATGCATCGATTGGAATGCTAGAATGGTGGGATGATTCCATTTCGATGCTTGAGATGGTAAGCTATCATTAAGGTTACAAATAGGCCGGGTCGGATCATATGCTTGATCCTGACCCGGCCTAGTTTTATATTCGGGTCTTAATTTTGGACTAGATCCAACCCATTTGCTGAGCGGATCGGATTGGATTTATGGAAGGAATTTTTGATCCAACGGTCATTGGTGTCTACTCGGATCCAACCTAGAATATTGCATTTGAGTCAAGCATACAACTTTCTTTTTATTACTAAATCTAGTAATCGATAATCAAATATAGACTCATTAAAAAATTTAAGTGAGATGAAAAAGAATCAACTTAAACTTAATTTTTTATTAAAAACTTTTAATTCCATTCAAGTAAATGATATTTCTTAAGTTCATAAATTCTATCCAAGTAAATTATTATACTAAAAGACATTATAAATAAGAATCAACCAAAATATATAATCAAATATAAATATTTAGATATAATTAAAAAAAATATCGAAGGAGATCTAGTTGTTAAGATGAAAAGATGAATTAGTTTAAATTAGAGTTCACTCAATGAATTTATAAAGATAATTTGAGTAAAAAAGTAAGATTTATATAATTAAGGTTTATGGATTGGAATAAATCAGATTTGAATTGGATCAGGCCAAGATATACAAGATATGGATTCAATCCAAAATTTAGATTGGATCTAGTTTTCAGACCCAACCCTGGGTCCCTACATAGAAGCTGGTTGGGTCTAATCAAATTAGCTCACGGGTTGACCCGATCCATTTGCAGCCTTACCTGTCATAGTATCCCATGGCATATCTCATCAGAATTTGAAATTATGTATGTATGTATATGTAGATACATATATTTATTTATACGTATCTATAGATATGTATATAGACATATATAAAGTTTCAAGATTGTTTTAGTTGGAAGCTGCCAATACTGACATTTTTCAAGGTGAAAAGTGGGCAGAGCCCACTTTTTATTAAGAATAAAAAGGAATATATATCAGCCTTCAGAAGAGGGATGAGAGAAAGAAGAACAATGCAAATACAATAAGAAGGAACAGAAGCAGCAATTGAAACCACACAATGGCTCTGTTTCTGATTACATGAAACATACATCAACCAGGCACCCCCCCACCAAAAAAAAAAAAAAGGAAAAAGAAAGAAAAATAGGGGGATTTTTTCCTTTCTTTTTTACTTAATTAATTTTACTTATAAAATGAGTGTCTATGGTTTTCAAGTTGGTGGAATCATGAAAATTGCTGGTCCTTCATGTTATCTTCATCCTTTCAGATGTTAGGTTGCAAGTTTTGATCTTTATGTTGCTAAACAGTATGTTCTCTGTCATAACTGTTGTATCAATGAACTTGTTAAATAATTTGTGGTAAGCATAGCTTATGTGCAAAACAAAGCAAAAGCAAAAACAGTTTTGCCTTTGCCGCATGAGAACTTAGGTTTTCAAGTAGATGCTTCAAGATTGCACCAGTCAATGTATGAATTCAATGATTTCTTATTAATGCTGGTCATGCTTTAACCTTTATATCTAAACAGCAAAGCTTTTGTTCTATGCTTGTCATGCTTTAACCTTGATATCTAAACAGCAAAACTTTGTTCTAGGCTTGCTATGCTTTCCCTTCTACCCATCATGATACAAGATTTTCCATGCACTTACTACTCAGTTCTGTTCATGCTTTGGAGATGCCCATACAAAATCACATTTTTAAACAGTAGGAGAAAGTGAACTTGTTGTATAAAGTCAAATCTGAACTCTGGTATTTCATTACTTTGTAATATTATTTCATGTGCTGGTGGACTGTTACCAAATCTTTCTAAAGATTTATAACTTAATTTCACTCTTTCTTTTCTGGCTCATTTGCAGGAAAGCCTTAGGCAGTTTCCTATAGATGATTCTTTCATGCCTGAGGTAATGAAGCGGTTATCTCTTGCTCGTCAAATTGACAAGATTGTGCGGAAAAACTCTCAGGTATTTTTATGCATTTCTTTTCTTAATTGAGCCATTTTATAAAGATCCAAGCACATTAACTGAGCATTTGCTTGGTAAAGAATATATTATTGAGCTATGAGAGAAATTCTTTTAGTTGTGTGATGAAAGGCGTTGCTGGTATAGTCTTGCTTAATGCAGTGTATGATAATACGAGGGTTGAAATTATGACTCAAATTGTGGTTTTGTTTCTTCTGTCTGCTAAGGTTGAACCAATTACTGTTAAAATGCATTTTACATAGGCTGGTCAACCAAGTTGCATATATCATTTGTTATCATTTGGTAACTGCCACAAATTCTATTTAGAGGGGATACTCGGTGGACTATGATATCAGTTTACTAGTTCTGTTTTTATTAGCAAGAAATATGAAACAACCATTCAGTGGCATGCAAGCATCTCTCTCTCTCTCTCTCTCTCTCTCTGCATGTGTGTGCACCCTCTCTTTCTACTTCTATCTATCTATGGTCCATTCTTGATGATAGGCTCTTATCCGTGGTTATACTCGACACAACAATATGTTGTCCATTGCTGTGCATTTATGTCCATTCTTAGGTCCTATGCACTTGTTCGTCCTCTGATGTTTCATTTTCCAGTCTTGTCATTTCTGCAATTTAGGAGTATTGTAGTTGTGTTTTGGACTGTAGTCATTAAACAATTTGCATCTGACATTTTCTCCCTTTGTTGTTTCTTCAGGAAAATGCTAAGAAGAGCTGGTTTTTACGGAATGCTGAGTCTGTGGAATTGGCAGTGGAGGACAGTGGCAGTGAGGAAGAAATTGTAAAGGGCCATAAGCAGAAGAAAATTAGTTCTCTTCAGCTAAAGAAGCTGCAGCAGGTCTCTCTTATCATTAATTCTTCTTTTTAGTTTTGAGCTTGTCTACATTTCAGATTACTAGAGATTGGTGTAGCAGTCCCCTAGAAAGGAGCATTTGTGGTGAATTGACCATGTAGGTTCTCTCTCTAAATATTCTCTTTTCTATATAATTTAGTTATGTTTCAAATGGCAGGAGCTGAATGACCGCTTAGCACGGCCATTACTACCAAAACATTATCAAATCGCTTTTTGGCTGGGGTAAGTTTTCAATATGTTTCTCTTTGTGTGCACATTATTATATTCTACTTATATATGATGAAAGCAAGAAGTTATTACAGATTATCCACAAACTATTAGCTAAAAGTAAATTTCTAATGCACTTGTCACTCCCTTAGTTCAAAGGTCTCATCCATACCCTCTCCCTCTACCCTTAATCATTTTTTACTCATTTACCCTCATCCGTTGGTCATGATGGCAAGTGAGTTGCACGAGGCAGAAATGGAAATGGGAACAGGTGCAAGAATGGGGACCAGGGGGCAGGTGTTTGGGTCAGCTAATTAATAATGTTGACTACTTTGAGTGCCTGGGAACATTCATGTATTTGCCTATTCATATGACAAGTGGTAGACAACTTATATCATGCATGATGGTTTCTTTAGGGGTTAATTCATGGCAGCATGAATTAAGGTCTGTTTCTTTTTAGAGAGCAAGAAAGTTCTGTTTCCAAAGAATTTGCAACTAGGATCACCAAGCTGCTTGCAAGTAGAAACTCTAGCAATAGCATGATATGATAACGTATTTTGCTAGTGCCACACTACATGCCACTGGAACATAGCGCTTCATTCTTTGGTCCTAATTCAATTACCATATTCTGTGATTTCGTTAGGCAGAAAATGCAAAGCTTTTTCTGTGATGGATTTATGGTCAGTCTCGGTACAAGGAGAAAAAACCTGATTGGCATCCAAAATATGAGGGTTTGGGAGGCTTTTTGCAAGCGGAAACATGCCAAATGAATATTTAATGCAAAAGAAATTACCTTAAGAAGTTACTAGGCATTTGTTTGGGGAATATCATCCTTCTATTAGTAAGTTCCTCATGTTGTCAGGTGATTTTATGAAAGTAAACCTGGTGTTAAGGATTGTAAAGTCCAACAATTACCTCTCTAAATCCCTTTTATTTTGAGAGATGACTCCACCACAAAAGGTCTACAATTATTCAAGAGATTGTGGAAGACAATATCTCTCTTTTTTCAATAAAATTCATAAATGGTTATTACAACTACTGTGATTTTAAAAAAAAAATTCCTGCTAAGTTATCTTCAGATGAAAGTTGGGGTAGGTTAGCAGGCTGTCAAGTTTGATAATATCTTATTAATCATATGTTGTTCGCCATAAGATGTTAGGGGTTTGGTGAAGGGAAAGAATGATGGATATATCTTGGTTTTAGCTCATTGAAGATGAGGATTTTTTGTAGGGAAAAAAAAATCAAAGAATATGCATGTCTATGTGCAATTTCACACCATGATTGGCCAAATGGTCAAATGATAACATCTTTGTGTCGTGATTTTTTACAGATCATTCATATGTGCTAAATCTCTTGTGAAACTCTCTCATGGTTCTTTTTGAGAACTTGATCTCTGTTGCTTGATATCATGATGCATCCTGATGGTTGGGGAAACATAATGTTCCAGGGTTGGGAAATACCATTGTGAGTGGAATACTAGGAAAAATTGAGGCAGACTCTATTAGAGTGAGCCTAGAAGTTGCACTGATTTTGAAGATAAGTTGACGAATAAATTAAGATGATACAACCATGTTCAACAATGTTCCGCATAAGCCTTGGAAGGAACTCCTGTTAATACTGGATTTTGGACTGAGTTTTGGTCTCTCTGTTTTTGCACTTTTTGACAGTCTGCTATTTGCAGGTGTCCCTTTTCAAAGGCATTTGTTAGGCCTACGTTTCTTTTTTTGTATATCTTTTCAGTATTTGATATTTTAATTATATTCTGCATCCAACTTAAATTCGATTCTGCTCTTTGCAAAGGAGTTTATTAATCATTTACCGAATTAGTTCTTATTGTGCTAATATCTTATATCATTATAATAAGTTAAACTGTGTGAATTTATTTTTCATTTGTGGAGGTTCTCTTCTCTACTAGCTGTTCTGATGATATGTAGTTTCTACATGTCAAGATTTTTGTTAGTGTTTTCTTATTTGACTTGTCTTTGGATTCCAGGCTGGTGTTTCTCACATCCTTCAGCAGCAACTGGAAGAATTGTCAAAGAAGAATCCTATTGGCAATGTGAGCTCCAAAGAAAACAGAAGACCAGGATTTCTTGTTATAGGCCAGGATTGTGTTGAACCTCTTCAGGCTCTCCGTAGTTCTGGGCGTGAGGTATGTAAGAGACTTGTTTTTGTTTCTCTTATGGATTGCCTACTATAAAAGGTGTGGTTTTATCTTATCCGTATCAACATAGATTTAGGAATGCATTAGTGTAATGGGGTGATTTGATACATGTAGAAAGAAAAAAAAACCTAGAGATAAAATGATAAGAAGTAATTAAGGAAGATTTATATTTTTGCATTTTGCAAAAAAAAAAAAAAGACTCTAAATCAAACATAATAAAAAAAAAAGATTCATGTAGCTGAATCCAACTAGTTTGGGATTAAAGTTTTGTTGTTCTATCTTGTCTATAGTGTTCTTTGATATTGTATGTTATTTTTAAAAAAAAAAACACACAGAGAGATGCCTTATATAGGTATCCCAAGTGTTACCGTTACATAAGGTATCCCAAGTGTTACAGTTTATAATAAATATGACTTTTGTTATGACTTACATAGCACATTTTGGAAATTCTGAGTAATTTTCAATAACAATTGATGTTCCATAATGACTAGTCAAAACATTCTGATGTCCCCTTGATGGCTAGATGATGCTATAGCTGTTAATAGCATCACTAGTATATTACTGGTCCATTGCTTTGCTCCATGTCACATTACTCTTAAGGGGCTGTTTTGAGCCATGTTGGAGCTACACTGCAGCTCAAAATGCAATGCAACTTGAGTTGCAAGTAGTTGGACTACAAGGGCTCAACCTCCCCTATTTATACCTCGAGAGGAGGGAGGTCTTATGGTGGAGGGGAAGGGAGAAGAATGAGGAAGGAAAGGAAGAGGGAAGATAGCAAGGATGAAGGCGAAATATTGGGATAGGGAGGAGCGATCTCAGCCCAACTAGGATCCCGATGACCAGGATCTAGAACCAATGAGTGGAGTAGGTGTTGCAGCTGCGGAGTTCTTGTGGTACAAGCTTGCAGCCACCATGGCCAAGGAGGAAGAAATGCTCTGGGTGGTGATCTGTAGCCCTTGGCTTGCCTTTAGCTTTTCTTCACTAGCTAGGAGGTCATGTGTTGGCGGGTGGGATGCTAGAGTGGGGAAATGGCATAGTGGTTCAAGGTTGAGGGTAGAGAATCAGATGGGGAAGGAGAATAGTCTGAAAAGATGAGGTGAAGAGTGAGATGAGAAGAGGAATGATCTTGGGAGGAGCCCAGGACCTCGATGCTGGTGAGACGGGTGCATGGCGGGTGAGGTCGGAGTGGAGCACTTGGTGAGGGAAGGTGGTGGGTGAAGAGATAAAAGGAACTCATGAAGGAGATGGAGAAGCATGGAGTACCTGGGGGCTAGAAGACTTAAGCTGCTGCAACTTGTCCCTGCAGCCATTTCAATCGTGAGTTGACCTACCACAACATGGTCTAGAGTTGGGGTCTTATGAGCAACTCTACTTGCCATGCAATTTAGCTGTAGGCATCCAAATATGTGAGCTGACCTGCACCTGCCACTACTTGAACTACATAGAGCTTCATTTATAGGATCTCAATCAACCCCTAACACAAATAAGAATTGATGTGCTATATCAACCATAACAGATTTACTTATGTCTCTATTCTCAATTTTCAAGATTGCCACCAGGTACTACGGCACTGGCTCCTGACCGACAAGGGTACTTTCTGTATTTTAAACTTACCATACTGCATTTATTGGGCTGTTGGAATAAAATGACCTTGAAGTTATTTCTCTCGCTTTTTTTTTCAGAAAAAGGACCCTATACAACCATAAAAGCATCTTTTGTGCATATGGCTCCGCAATGGAATTTACTTATCTAATCTTTTTTTGTTTTTGTTGAAAAAGAATAGAAACCATTTGATCCAGATCATTGAATGATCTAGTTACCACCCTTTTGTAGTGGAAAAATCCAAGCAGGCATTATGCTATTGTTGTTGCATCACTGAATTTATCTTAGCCTTCAATCCATCAAATGAAAATGTTAGAGAATTGGAGTGGAAATTCTTTTTATTTAGCATCAATAATGTTTTCAATATTTTGCTCTGTTCATTTGTGAATCTTGCTCACGGACTGATTGCCCAGTTCTCTATTTTGGTGAGTATTGTAGTTGTCAAAGTTTCACTAGGAAAATTAAAATCTTTTAATTGGTCCAGCCTCTTTAATTAGAGTCATCCCGAATTTCATTCTTTGTTGTACTTCCCCTTTCTTGCGCTTCTGCCAGGTCTGTGTGAGTGTGGACAAGAAAAGAGAGACGCGAAGACTGGCGGAAACTTGGAAGCGAAACAAACGTGAAGAGAAAAAGCGTATGCTCTCTCTCTCTCTCTCTGCCTGTCTGTCAGATGCACTATATTTCTGTGGCTCATGTAGCCATTCATTAAGATTGTTGCTCCTATGAAGTTTCGTTGGCTTTTGTTTGTCAGGTGCACGTGAGCAACAAAGAAAGGAAAAGAAAAGAAAAAAGCAAAAGGAATGAACTAGAGGATTTGTTATTGACTTGTTTTGGAGGTCCCTGATATCAGCTAGCAAGCAAGTTGCTTGCATGTCCTTTTTTTCTTTCTTTTCTTTTTTTTTAACCTTCTGTAATATTGTGAAGCGAGATATCTAAAGTTTTTGTTTTTTGTTTTTTGGGTGGGGGGGATGCGGGGGTTGGGAGTGAATTTCAACAAATGATTTTGTTTTAATTATAAGCAATCAACTGCCTCTTTTATTCAGTAAAATTCAGGATGCATCTATTCTTTGCCTAAGTGAAAAATAATTCTTGATTTTGTATTAGGTAAATGACTCTCTCCAAACGATTCTCATATAATTGAAGGGAGTTCGCGAGTTTTCTGATTCTTATAAGTAAATGTCCTCGTGCTGTTTGTTCGGCAGGGTTTTGGTTGCTGCATTTTGTTTTCATTGGTTCTTTAATCTACAGAAATTTTTGTAATATCTAATAAGTTTTTTTTTTTATAATTTAGTTTTTTTTTAATATTTTTAAATATTTAATTTGTTCCATAATTTGATGAAATTCACATTTTATAATTTCTGATTCCTTGCAAAATTTTTCGGATTTATTAGTAAATCCATCATACCACACAAACCACTGGTGTCCAGTATTTAGTTGGAGTTTGATTGTTCGAAAATTTCCTTTGATTTTCTCCTTCGTCAGTTCATTTGGAAGAGGCGTCTCGGGAAGCATGTCCTGCTCTTCGAATTTTACAATTGGGTATCCGTGTAACGCCTTGTCTTGAAATTGATGATCTGGTGGCATCAGTTGTGAGGGCGAGGGCGAGGGTGAATTTGATTTGGGTTTGAATCAGAAATCAAACGGATATAAATTATAGATATCGTAAAATAATTATCCTAAAATAATTTTTAATTCTAAAAATGTTACCAACAATCATATAATTACAGCTTCTCATGCTTGAATAAATACAAATAATTTTTTAATAATATTTTCTACTTACATAAATATATTTTATAGTTCTCGTAACATTTAATTGCAATGTTTTTAATCTATTAAAAGTAATATGATATAACAATATAATTGCATATAATTGTACCAGAGTATGTGGGTTTATTTGAAATTTTTTTATATATATATATATATATATATATATATATATATATATATATTGGTTTAATAGTTTAGGTAAGTTTTTAAATTAATATTTTAAATGATTATTAATGATAACTTGATGGATCACATGATGATTTAAGTATATTTTTTCTTAATTATGTATACTAATTTATAAAAAAAAAATTTATTGAATACATTGGCTTGTAAATTTTTTTTAATCAAGTACTAATAAATATGAATAGAAGAATTATAGGATTTGTTTCTTGATACTTTTTTTAATGGTTAGCTTTATGTGACATAGCCAAGTAACCTTTGAGAGTCACATATTTTTATTTTTATTAAAAAATATATTGTTAATACATCAAAAAAATCTATAAAATAAAAAAAGGGATGCAATTGAAGTGTAGTTTCTTCTTAATTCATTCCTTATTAATTGAGTAACTAAAAAATCATTACTTTTTATTTAATATTTCATGCATAAAGTTTTCTATATAAATAAATAAAATATTTTTTGATTATTATATAAAATTTGATATATGTAAATTTTTGACCGGTTGATTTATCAAACATTTAGAAGGAATACTAGTTAAACTTAAATAAACATATTTAATTAAAATTTTATGAATCGATATTTAATTAAAATTTTATAAATTAGTGCATTTAATCGAAAAATATATCTTTGATGACAGTTATTATATCGTCATTGAGTCATCATTAGCAACCATTAACAGGGTATTGGAAAGTTTTATGAGCTAGTTCACTTAATTGATAAAAAGAAATATAAATAAGATTCGAGTTGAAAATTTCAAAATAAGTTCTGGTGTAATTATCCCTAGCGTTGTATTTTAGGTTGTCTGATCGAGCTATATACGTCCGGGGAATGCCAAAATGGGCAGGGTTGGGCGCCGCCTTAACGATGCCCTTCGACCAAAACGCTCAGCCCGCCTTCCGCAAGCTCATCCTATCCCTCCTAGAGAAATGCGCCAACCTCAAACATCTCAAGCAGCTCCAGGCTTTCCTCATCGCCGCCGGCCATGGCCAGACTCAATTCTACTCCTTCAAGCTCGTCCGCTTCTGCGCCCTCGTCCTCGCCGACCTCCGCTACGCCCGCCTCATCTTCGACAGCCTCCGCCTCCCCAACGTCTACCTCTACACTGCCATGCTCACCGCCTATTCCTCCCACTCCGACTCCTTCTCCGCCCTCCACCTCTTCAACCTCATGCTTCGCCACGCTCGCTCCCGCCCTAATGAATTCATCTACCCCCATCTCTTGAAAGCTTGCTCGGATTCCTCTAGCATTGATTTGGTGAAATCGGTGCACTCACGCATCCTGAAAACTGGCTTTGATGGTTATACCGTGGTTCAGACTTCTCTCCTCGACGCCTACTCTAGATTCTCGGATCTTGACACTGCAAGACTGCTGTTTGATGAATTGTCTGAGAGAAATGTGGTTTCTTGGACCGCTCTGGTTTCCGGGTACGCTCGGGTCGGGAAGATCGGCAATGCCATTGCGCTGTTCGAGGAGATGCCCGAGAGAGATGTGCCGTCGTGGAATGCGGTGATAGCCGGGTGCACCCAAAACGGGCTCTTCTCTGAAGCAGTCTCGCTGTTCACCACGATGGTTTTGGAGGGGACCCGGCCGAATCAGACGACTGTGTCGTGCGTGCTCTCAGCTTGTGGGCACCTGGGCATGCTCCGGCTTGGAAAATGGGTGCATGGCTACATCTTCAAGAGCCATATTGGTCATAACCCCTTTGTCTCCAATGCACTGATTGATATGTATGGAAAATGCGGGAGCTTGAAGGAAGCGAAATGGATCTTTAGCATGTTGACCGGCAAAAGCTTGACAGCATGGAATTCTATGATCAATTGTCTTGCACTTCATGGACGTACTGAGAGTGCGATTGCAACCTTCAAGGAGATGAGACTTGAGGCCATCAAGCCAGATGAGGTCACATTTGTGGGGCTTTTGAATGCTTGTACCCATGGAGGACTGGTCGACGAAGGACTCGCTTATTTCGAGTCCATGAGCCGGGACTACCAGATTGAACCCAAGATCGAGCATTATGGGTGTGTCATCGACCTTCTTGGTCGGGCTGGAAGATTTGAAGTTGCAATGGAAATTTTGAAGGGTATGAGAACCGAACCCGATGAAGTTGTGTGGGGATCCTTGCTCAATGGCTGCAGGATTTATGGGAATACAGAGTTGGCAGAATTGGCAGTTAGGAAGATGCTGGAGTTAGAGCCGAATAATGCCGATTATGGTGTTATGTTGGCTAACTTATACAGTGAAAGAGGCAAATGGGGAGAGGTGGGGAAGGTGAGGAAGATGGTGAAGGAGTGGGGAGGGAAGAAGCTGCCTGGATGCAGCTGGATTGAGTTGGACAGCAAAGTTCACCGGTTTTATTCTGGTGATAGGCTCCATCCTGAGGCCGAGGAGATTTATAAGGTCCTAGAAGTGTTGGTTGGATTGATGGAAGCATGAGGAGATGTGGAAATTAATATTGGATCAGTATGTTTTTCTTGTGTGTGAGTGAGATCAAGGCCATGTAGAACCCGAATTAACTGCTTGGTATCAGCTCAAGTTACAATTTTGCGATCTATACCTTGAGTTGCCTCCTGGGTATCTTCTCAATAGATTTGGTTAGTGTACTGGACGCCCCCTGACATCATTATCAGATAGAAGAACAATTCAGCCATGAGATTTGTTGGTTATTTGAGTTGCATTTTTTTTTTTTTTTTGAGGGGACTATCTAAAGCTGCCAATACTTGAAAAATTGTTGGTAGAAAATATACCAAGACATATAATTGTGTAATATGGTAAGACACTCATTTATCAGCTCCATTTAATCTCATATTCTTTCCTTGGATCTGTTATCTAGTTGGAAGAATCAGAATCAGAATCAGCTCCTCTAGATGAGCTAGGTTCCAAGGTTCCCTGGATTACTGTTCTATGGCTGTCTCATACATGTTAATGGCATCAGAGTACATTGAATATATATGCACACACACAGTGGCGGAGTCAGGACCTTTCGCTAGAGAGGATGGCCACTATTTTTTTTTTTAAGGATCAATATCTATAAGAAAATTTCCAAAATTTAAGCGGAGGGCAACCATCCACCCTCAAATGTTATGCACAAAAACACATGGATAAAATCATACTTACAAATGGACCATACTCCCATAATCTTTTTCTTTTTTCTTTTTTTTAATCCGTTGTCTCCAAGGAAACCATTGGATTGCCACTTTTCTTTTTTTCAAAAAAAGAAAAAAAAAAAAATATGGAGAAGGAAAGGAGCAGCTTTCAGACAGGCAATTCATTGCCTTGCTAGGTTTTATTTTTCCACACTGATTTTTGAGGAACTGCGTTGCAGACTAGTGCCGAATATTTTAGAAGTTCCAATGTTATGTTATAAAGAACTTGAATGAATAAGCATAATGGAGTCTTATTTTCTCATCAACAGAATAAGAATGATTAGTAGCTAGTTCATTTGCAGTCTGTTTGGATGCTTCGAATCTTTGAAATATCTCGTTTCATCTAATTTAAATATTTGTTTACCTTCAATTATTGACCTTCCAAACATGGCATTAGGTTCATAGATGAAAGACAGACCACTTTTTCGAATTTGTTAGAATAAAAAGACTACCTTTCATACTTGTTAACGCTGGAGACTTCAATTGGAGAAAACAGAGCTATAAATTAGATTTCTGTGCTCATTAATCAAATTTCAATATGCTAAATAGAAACAATTTTATGTTTTAATCCTGCAGCTGCTTTGTCTACAAGGTCGTTTAGTAGCCATCCGGTTTGAGGTTTTGAACAGTGAATCAGATAAATTATTGTCTGAATGTAACTTTATCTATTTTACATGCCAAGAAAGGTGGTGTTGTCATCATTTTTTGTTTGCAACTTTTATGATGTTTTTTCTTTGTTTTTGTTGTTGTTGGAGTCCTACTTTTTTCTATTCATATGAGGCCAAAAAATTCGATCTTAAGTTGACCCTTGAGTGTCTTTTAATGTAGAAGCCTTTATTTCCATGGCTATCCATGCACAGCCGAATAAAACAACAAAAGAGCCAAATATGAAGGCTACATGTGATTTCTCAGGAATGTTTGATTCAGGAACACTAACTTACAAGCCATTACAAGGCCTTGCATTGCATTTGTTATCACCATGTTAGCTAATATCTAAATCGCCAGTCATGGAAACCTAAGGAGTCCTTCATGAAAGCGACTGTCTTATAGGTTCTACAATGATCAATTATAGGCAGAATTGGTTGCAGCGAAAACTATTTTCTAAAATGTTTTACCATATTGGATGGACGCTTTGGATGGACGCTTTGGGGTATCTTGTCACAGCCTACCGAATGCAAGTCAATCTGGTTGAATCATTTGAGAAAGAGATGAGGTTTTATGAAGAGAAATTGGGAAATTTGATTGCTTTTTCACCGAATTTTGAGTCCAAAGACCTCAGAGTAGCCCAACTAGACTGTATATATCAAAGGACCTCACTAACACAATATAAATTAATATTATGCCTTTCATTGTCCTATCATGCCAATGAATCTGTGTACTAAGGTGATTTTGAGTTAGGATGAAGAAATTCAAATAATATTTTTTTGATTAGCTTTATTTTAAAATAAAAGCTTGAATTGTTATATAATGGTATTGAGCGAATCTATTCCATGATCCATGTATATTAAATGCACTTATAAGCAAATTTTATGTATTTATAATTATATTTTATTGAATTTGATTGTAGATTTGGATGCAAATCTTTGGTAAGAATTTGCAGGCTTCCAAGCGTGGGAAGCTCGTTGCTCGTTGGAGGAATGAGCTTGAGAAAGCTCGAAAGAAAGAAGGAAGAAAGCCCTACTCTCTGTGAGCAAGAATGAGCGTTTAGGAGTATTGTGAAGTAGTTGGCATTACCTTATAGGGGTCCCTCTTACCCAATTTATAGATGCGTGGAGTTTGTCTGGTTTGAGTGGTTGAAGCCTCATAATGATAACTTTTATGGATGAAATGTCAAGGCTGGTGTCTGTAAGACTTGAGGTGCTGCTATTTGTCAAAGCATTTAAGGAGATGACAGCAATAATGAGGCTTACTTTCTTATTTGGCATGTTAGGGCTGTAGGTAAAGTTCGATCAGAATAGGTGATTGCAACTGGTTAGTGGATCGAGTCCCATAAAAAATGGGTGGCCTCTTGATTTAGACTGTCACTTCAGACTGCTGCAGGCTGTATAATATGGGCAGTCACTATGGTGTTCGCTAGGTATGCCCTCCACGTTCACAACCGGGCCAGCCTTACGAAAAGAGATAAAAGGTGGTGAATCTTTATCATCATCTCGTGCCATTGAACAAATGCCCCCGTTCATATTGGAAGAACTAGGGGCACCAGAGGGATGAAGCTGGGGAGTCCGGGAGTTCATGAACAGGAGTTTGGAAGGCTGCTGCAACAAAGCCATGAACCAATAGCTGGAGCCGGAGCTGGCAGCTCGGGGAGGACCGGAGCGAGGTCGAGATGGGTTGGGAGCCGACCGAGACAGGATTGAGAGGCCGGGACGGATCTGAGGTCCCTCGCATGGGAGCCGCCAGGCTGAGTCTGGACCCATCATGTAGCATGGAGCGAAGCTATCCGGAAATGGCCGTGGCCGAAACTGGGATGGCTGGAGCTGGTAGCCGTGGCAGAACCAAGGTCTGTGGAGCCATGCCTGGCTTCATGCAAAGCATGTAACCTTGATCAGAACACATGCATGGTCGAGGGAATCAGGTACGAGAGCAAGGAATTTTGGGGGCGGTCGCCAGGAGCCGAAGATGTTGGTGCTGGAAGCCGGGATGGCCATGAGTGAGCCATCAGGAACAGATCCGGGAGCAACTGCGGCGGAACCAGGGACGCTCGTGGGAAGAGCCGGGAAGGAATCGAAGGTGGTGTGGTCGGGTAAGGAGCTGGGCCGCTGTGAGGACAGGGGTCGTCCATTTCGGGAGCAAGGAGCCAGTGCTGGGAGAAAGGCAGGAACCGGGAGACGGCCGTGGGATCTCGGGAACCGCTGGGGAGCTCGAGGCCGAGCTGGGACGAAGTTGTCTGTGGCTGCGGAGAAGACGGAGCAGAGCCACGGACGAAGTCGTCCGTGGCCGGGAGCAGAGTCGAGATGGGGAGCTTGGAGCTGGGGCCACTCGTAGCTCGGGGGCCAAGCTGGGGAGCTCAGGGGGCCAAGCTGGGATGAAGTCGGTGTAGGGTTCGGCACGGTGCTAGGGGCTGTTGAGAAACTGGGCTGACTTGGAAGGCCGCCAAGAAATTGGACCGATTTGAAAGGCTGCCGAGAAATTGGGTCTACTTAGAAGGCTGTTAAGAAACTAAGCCGATTTGAAAGACCACCAAAAAAAAAATTGAGCCGATTGGAAGGCTGCCGAGAAAGGCCACCGATGGGGCCGCCTTGGAATATGCAGTCATCGTGGCCCCATCAGCATGGGTTGAATAGAAGAAATAGTTAAGGCCACGTGCTGACAAGCATTTAATCTATATTAAACATGCATTGAAAAGATTATCATTACTTATGCAAAATCTGAAAAAAGAGCAAATCATATCTTCTGACTATTTCTTTTTCTGACTGAGATCCTCAATTATTATATGAATGATTTGATAGTTATATTGTCTCTGTCTTCAGAAGTGGCATATTTTTACTCTATTGACATTATTTTACCTAATCAACCCTATTTCCAAAGGATTAAAAACATAATTTTAAAATGGAGGCTTACTTTATCTTTCATCCAACACTCAAAGATTGGTAAGAAAATTTCTATCACCATTCTTTCAGCATGATTTAACATAACTGGCTGGGCTTGATGGGGCCTTGACCTAGCCTGAGCCTAACCTTAAAGTCTTTTTCAAACTTTAAACCATGCTAAAGTTTGAATTTTTTTCCAAAATTTAGGTGCCCAAACCTAGGCTAATCAAGCCAGCCCATAGTATTCTATTTGAGTCAAAAATTGGGCCAACAAAGTTAATTTTTATATTTTTAAGTGTTTGTATAAAAATAAATAATATTTAAAATAATTGCATCTAATCACTCAAGTAAGCTACGCTAAGTAACAACCTAGACTTAGCTAATTTTTTTTAAGACTCTAATTTTTAAATTTGATCTAAATTAGTTTAAGTCTAACTCATGATCTAACCCAAAAACAAGCTTGCCTGGCGGCCCACGGGTCCATGAGCCCAAGCCCCAACCTAACTTGTAGAACTCCTAATTGTTAAGGTGATGACGCCTTCTTCTTATTTAGTACTTCTACTCATATTATTCCTAATCCAGCAACCAAATATTATCAAAGTGGGGAAGTGCTTTACATGTACTCATTTGTATGGATGATTTTGATAAGATTCACACAGAAATTCTCTGATATGCAAAGGCTCAATGTATTCGTTGGAGTCCATATAAAGAATGAATATATTATGATTCATATTTTTTTGTTGTCACCAACATATTAAGTATTAGATTATGCATAGCATAGGTAGATTTTCCTCTCCCCCTCTCTCAAAAGAAAAATTAGTTTCTCTCTATATATTATAAATAAAACCCTAAGGATGGTAATGGAGTAGGGCGAAGCTACAAACCTTAATTCTTGTCTTCGTCTCCATTAAATAAAATAATCTGCATTCTTGTCTTGTTCTCAAGTATTAAAATATAATGCAGTGAAGCAATATTAGCAGTAAAAATAATGTTTAAAGATAATTTATGCAAAGATAACTTATCACTTCACTAGAAGCATGTATATATTTGAATAATTTTTTTCTAATAGGTTGAATAAAAAATGATCATATTTTAAATTATAAAATTTGATTTGTTTAAATAATTTCATAATTATGTTTAATTAATTAAAAGCCATAGATTTTAATATTTTTTTTTCTTTCAAACACTAAATAAATGTTGACCTTTTTTAAAAAATAAATTATTTATACTCTATAGAAAATTATTATAGTTGTGTTTAATTAATTGAAAGTCTTAGATTTTGATTTGATTTTTTTTTCTTTTAATGATCATGAAAAATCAAATGCATGTTGATAATCTTAAAAAAATAATTTTTTTGTTTAATAAATTTTAACTTATTTTATTGTATAAATATTGCTACATCAACATTATTGCAGATTCATGATATATTACGTAACATGGAAGGCATTTATGCACATGTTCTCATTGATATCACATGCATGCTATTTCAATACCAAACGCTGCCAGATGAAATTTATGTCCGGTTCTTATAGTCATTTACTCACTTGTGCCATTCTCTACTTAACAAGTATCATATTATTTAAAATTTAACATGCATTTATTAAATTATATTAAAAATAAATGATAAATGTATATTTTTTTTAATAGATTGATGGTACATATATTAAGTAAACAACCATGTGAACCCCACGTTACGTTTGGTTCCCAAACACCTTTAAAGGTTGGCAGGATCTTTAGCCCTTATAGGGAGAGACAACATCCCAAAAGATTAGAAGTATTTTAACACAAAAAGCTTATCACATGACTTCTTTTAAGGTGCTAGCGTTGAAGGTCACGTAAAGAAGAAAAAAATAAATCACGCGTGCCAGAATTTGGTCTTCATCGCTTTTCTAATTCAATCTTGCGTCATCGCTGGAATCACAGATTATTGGGTAGGCTTTTCGACTCGCTTGTAAAGGACGAAGGAAAAAATGCTATAGTAAAGAGAATCAATACAAAATGTGCTTTAAGATGGGTGCTTTGTGTCTTCCTCGTCCCTATCTCCGGTGATCACCGTCGTCCTCGTGGCAATCTTCTTTGTTCCTGATGACAATTGATAAATCCTCTGTTATGAATGGCGATGATCGCTGCCAAGAGACTGGGGGACCGTCACGACGTCAGGGAGGCCAACAGTTCGTGTGGTCAGTTTCGTCGCCCTCCTCGACGGAAATCGCTGAGCTCGAACTATTGTTCCCGTCGGTCATCCAGTTGCCCTCTGAGACTATTGACAGAGAGATCAAGGATTGGCTTGCCGGAGGCTTGTTAGTTCGGAGTCTTTTCCGTTGGGTGCCTCCGGAAGCGATGGTTCGGGAATTCCGCCGTGTTGGGATCGCTGGAGGCATCTCCTCAATCAGCCTCTCCCATCGGTTTGTCTTGATGAAATTTGAAGATCCGCCGCCAGGGATGTTGTTTTGCTTCAGCCTTGGGTTGTTAATGGACAACCCCTTGCGGCTGAACCCTGGTGCCCTGATTTTGTTCCCGCGGCGGAGGCTCTGTCAACGGCTCTGCTCTGGATCCGCCTGCCCAACCTTCCTATCGAATACTGGTCGGAGGAGGCATTGCGATCCATTTTAGCGGTGGCTGGGAGTTTATTCTCTGGATTCCTCTACGAAAGGCAAACGACGGGGAAGCTTCGCCCGTGCTGCTGTTAGGGTGGATCTCAGCCGCCCTCTCCGGCCAGGTGCGCGAATCAGGGGGACGGCACCCCGTTTTGGCAGCAATTCACTTACGAGTATGTCGAAGGAGTCTGCCCCGTTGTGGATCTATTCATCTGGGCGGCCTATGCTCCTCTTCACCGCCGCAGTCCTCCGCCTCTGTTCCTCCACGGTTTGGTCCGTGGATGATGGCGACTCGGCAATGGAAACCTCCCTCTGTTGCTGATTCTGGTGGCCTCCGATCTTCATCGACGTCGTCTCCGGCCTACGGTAAATCATCTTCCCGGCCCCGGTGATGGCTGGACGACTCCAAGGAAGTTTGCTCGAAGACGATATGCTCCGTTGTCTTCGGTTAGCTTGGGGGAGGCTCTGAACCCCAGTTTAACTGAAGTTGGCCCCCCGTGCCAGGAGGTTTTCTCCGTGCCAGTCACTGTAGCCAAAGTGTCTGATACTTTGGCACCCGGCGCAAATGTTCAGAAGATCTCTATTAAATCCACTCTGAATTCTCAATTGGCTGGGCAGAAGGATAAGGAGCATTGCTTAATCTCTGATTTCAAATTCTCTGCGAAGGCCCCAGCTTCAATTCATCAGGGTCCTGGCCAGGTTAAGCAGTCTCTGCCATCTGATTTTGAAACAGTGCCTCATAAGGAAGGTTTATTGACTGAAGCAGGGAGCAAGCTGGGATCTAGTACCAAAGTGGCCACTAATCCCTTTAGCCTTCGTGGATCGGATCGATGGGCCGGAGTGCCCAAGATCCGAGGATGCTAATCCCGCCTCCACTAAACGGGCCCGGCCTGCGGAATTTATACCTCAGAGGGCAATTCCCAAAGCAGTCAAAGCCAAGGGCAAAGGCCGTGCGGGTCCTTCCCAGAAGGTGATAGTGGCTCTAAACTGCCACCCCGGGACAGCTGTGATCATGATGCTGCTGTCTCTATTTTGAAACAGGCAATTCTGCCTTCTTCTCATGGGTCAGAGGATATGGAGCTGTCCTAGCAGCCAGCTTCACCTGATCCGGGCACATTGTCATTGCCATCAGGTTCTATTCAGGGAGTTGTGGTAGTGACGTCCTCTGTAGGAGGCCATACTGATATGGACATGATGGGGTCCCAAGCAGGGGACAAGATAAACCCCAACCTGACCAATGAAGATTCTTATATGGAATGTCCGAGGAGCCTCGAAACCCTCATTTCACTCCTCGTTTAGTCGGTTACCGCAGCTTCATCATTTTGATATTTGTATTCTTCTGGAAACTCGCCTGTCGGGACCTAGTCTTCATCGATTCCGGCGTCGGGTTTCTCGGTCTTGGGGTTCCTATGCAGTGAACTCCAATGGTCTTTATGAGGTATTCTGGCTCTATGGCGGACCCCATCTATTCGTGTTGATGCTTTCCATTATTATCATCAGCAGGTCGCCTTGGTTGTTTCCGAAGGGACTGCCTCTCCTTGGTTGCTTCTGGGAGCTTATGCCAGCACGGACTATCGGGAGCGGCGCTGCCTATGGGCTAAGATTATCACACTCCTCGATCAGGGCTTTCCTACTCTTGTTGCTGGTGACTTTAATTGTATTATGAATACTTCAGAAAAGCATGGCGGTCGCCGATTTGTAGATACTCCGAACTCCAGTGAGTTTCGCTCTTTTATCTCCTCCGCGGGTCTTTTGGACCTGGGATTTTCGGGGCTGCAGTTTACTTGGTGCAACAACCGTCAAGGCTCTGCCCGTGTGTGGGAGAGTCTGGATAGGGCTATGGCCTCCTCAGGATGGCTTCACTATTTTCCTCGTGCTACCACCACTCATCTACCGCGGATTGCTTCGGACCACTACCCTTTGCTTATATCTACTAAGCCGTCATTTATCTGTCGGGGACCGTTTCGGTTTGAGCAGCTTTGGACTTGCTATCCTTCTGCTCGAACTTTGATCCACCAGGTCTGGCGTATATGGTCAGAGGGAGCTCTACCTATCGGTTATCCCAACGTCTGGATCTTGTGAAGCGACGACTCCGGAGATGGCACGGTAGGGAGGTGGGGGACTTGCGGCAGCGGGTGCAGTCTGTTGAAGCTGATATTACTTATCTTCAGGCTAAGGAGGATCGGGATGGTGGTCTATCTCTGATTGATCTTCAGTCTCTCAGGTAGAGCTTGACCTTGCACCATAGGTTACTCAGTCAGCAGGAGATATTCTGGCGCCAAAGATCTCGGATCCAGTGGCTTCAGGAGGGTGACCATAATACTAGATTCTTTCACCAGGCTACTTTGGCTTGTCGTGCAGCCAACCGGATTCGCCGTATTAGCAATGAGGACGGACATATCTTTGAGGATGATGACGCTGTTCGGGAGCATATATCCCAATTTTTTCAGATCCATTGGTCGGAGCAGGTCGTCAGCAGATCTCCTTGTACTCCTGTCTCACAGTCTGCTAAGGTTACTATGCTGATAATGGTAATCTTACGACGGATGTGTCTACGAAGGAGATTCGATCGGCGGTTTGGGCTTTGGGGCCTGATAAGGCTCAGGACCAGATGGCTTTCCGCCTTTTTTCTTTCGGCACTACTGGGATATTGTGGGGCAGGATGTTGTCTCAGTAATCCAGTCTGTGTTCTCTTCTAGATCCATTCCTCGGGACTGGCAACGAACATACATTGCCCTTATCCCAAAGCGTCTGGATGCTTTGCTCCCCCAGCACTATCGACTATTAGAATGTGCACGACTTATACAAATTTGTGCCCATCTTTTGGTCACTCGGATGCAGGGTATCATATCGCGGCTGATCTCTCCTGAGCAAGGGGTTTTCATCCGAGGCCGCAGTATTACCGATAATGCCCTCATTGCTCAGGAGTTCATGTTTGATCTTCAGCGGCGGTTGGTAGACACAGATTAATGGCTGTGAAGCTAGATATGGAGAGAGCTTATGATCGATCAGCTGGACATTTCTTAGACAGACGCTTCGGGATTTTGGCTTTGCTGATCTCTTCATTGAGTGGATTATGGCTTGTGTTCAGTGGCCTACCTTTTCTATCCTGATCAATGGTAGCTCGACTAGTTTCTTTCCCTCTGCTATGGGTCTTCGTCAGGGATGCCCCTCTCCCCCTTTTTGTTTATCCTATGTGCTGATGATCTCTCCCGTAGCTTTGCTCAGGCTGTTGGTGTGCATCAGTTACAGCCATACATGCCAGGGCCCGATGGTCCCCCTCTCTCACACCTCCTCTTTGCGGATGATTGTATCCTGCTTAGCCCTGCTACTATTCAGAATGCGACGGCCTGCTCAGCTATTCTGCAGTCTTATTGTCAGGTTTCTGGCAGCTTATTAATGTGCAGAAATCTATCCTATGTTTTAGCCCGTCTACATCACAGCGTCATCGTGCTGCCATCTCCCAGTTATTTGGGATTTCGACGACATCTGACCATATGTCCTATCTTGGGATCCCTATTACCGGGCGAGTCCTCGTCAGCAGGACTTTCGGATCCTTGAGCGATGGATTACTGATAGATTGGACAGATGGCAGGTTTCTGGCCTTTCCATGATGGGGCATGTTACTCTACTCCGATCTATCCTTACCTCACTCCCTATGTACACTTTGTCCAATGCTTTGATCCCCATCACTTGTCTTCGACGGATAGAGCGTCGGTTTCGTGCATTCTTATAGGGATCGACGTAGGGAGGTTATGGCCTTCATCTTCTGTATTGAGATGGTTTGTTTGCCTATTCATAAGGGCGGCTTGGGGATTCAGTCTTTGGTGGTCCGCAGACAGGTCCTATTGCTAGGCATGCCACCAGATTCCTCCTGGAACCTCATTGCTTTTGGAGCTCTGTTATGCATGGCAGATATGGAGGTTGGACTTTTGAGACGGTCTCCCGTATTCCACGTGGTTGTTCCTTCATGTGGAGAGCTATTTGCCAGGTTGCTCCCACTATTATGTCTGACATTCATTGTATGGTTGGGGATGGGAGATCTATAAATGTTACTTATGACACCTGGATAGCAGACCTTTCGTTAGCGCGGTGGCCGATATTCCTAAGCTCTGAGGTTGGACCTTTGATGTCTGTTTCTGCTTTGATTAGCCAGCACTCTAATGCTTGGCATGTTCCTACGGTGTCACGGTTTTTTGGAGTCGAGTTAGTGCAAAGGATTCTTGCTACCCCTCTTGCCTCCTCTGCAGCTTCTGACACCAGACTCTGGCGTGGATCCTGCCTTCCTCATGCTTCCACTAGAGATCTGATTGATTGCATCTACCCTCGGTATGCGGGTCTCGATGATGTGGCTTGGATCTGGCGCTTGCCCTGTCATCCCAGGATCCAGCTCTTTTTATGAAAACTAAGGTGGGATCACCTTCCTACATATTCCCTTCTGGCTGGGCACGGCCTCAACATTAGCCCGCTCTGTCCGATATGTGGGTTCCAGGATGAGACAGTAGAGCATGCCCTATTTACATGTTCCCGTGCCTCCCAGATTTGGTTGCATCTTCGATACAGTCCTTGGATGCCGGAGGAGGGCCCCAGCCGACGGGCTCTATTGCATGTTGTTCACACAGCTGTCCAGAGCGGCAGATGCTTCCAGGGTATGTATCTAGCTTATTTGGCTTATCAGATATGACTGACCCGTAACCAGCTTGTCTTTGCTGAGGGTACGGCCTCGACACAGATATTATCCGCACTGCCAGCTTCCTTGCTACAGAATATCTCGCTCTGATTTGGATAGTTACTCTGACAGACTAGGCATCTGGGACCCCTACTGCTTCGGCAGTGTACCGTACTACGGTCTTTATTGCTTGGAAGCCCCCACCACCTGGTTATGTCAAAGTAAATTTTGATGGTTCTATATCGGGTCGCATTGCTGGATCTGGATTTATTATCAGGGGGCCTGAGGGTGAGCTGCTTGCGGCTGGCGGGCATGGTTCTCTTGACATTTCGGTTCCCATGGATGAATTTACAGGCTGCGTGGGCTGGCATTAACTATGTTGTTCGCATCTTGCGCTCGCATCGGGTGGTTATCGAGGGAGATTCTATTACGGTCATCCGGTGGATTCGACGGGCTCCTGATCTTTGTCCCTCCTATAACCCTTTGATTAGTGATATATGGGATACTCTCCAGTCCAGCGATGATCCTTTGATTCGACATGTCTATAGGGAAGCTAATGTTGCAGCTGATTGGGTTGCCTCGGCTGTAGCTTGCCATTCTAGTCAGTGGGAATGGCACCCTGGTGACCCTTACCCAGTTATTTTGAAGCAAATTTTGTATTCCAATATTTCAGGGTTGACTCACCCCAGAGTGGTGTGATCGCCCGTTTGTAACAAAAAAAAAAGAACGAAGGAAAATTAAAGGAGTATGCTTTCATCCACTAATAGGGACTGTTTGCATTGGGAGGAATAAAAGAGAAGGCAAGAAAATAAAGAAGAAAGGTCATAAAATATTTTATTTAAAAGAAGATAAAAAAATAAAAATAATTAATTTTTTTGTTTCTTTGTTGATAGAATAAATTTGTTAATTCTCAAATCAGAGATAAGTTGAGAGAGGAAAAAATATTTAAATTATATTTTTTGGAAGACCAAAATATCCTTTCATTTCTGTTCTTCATTCTTCCATTATTACGTCGCATAACTCTTTCTTTTTTTTTTCTCTCTCTATCGAAATAAGATAATTGATATTACCTTTTTTTTTTCCATCATTTTCAAATAAGAGAAAAAGAATAACCCTTCCTTTTTCTTTTTTTTCATTCCATCTCTTCTTCTTTTCTACTTTCCTCTTCTTTTCCTTCAAAGATTCAAACAAAGCCTGGCATATAATCTTCGGTGCTGCAAAAAGTAACGTGTTGAGGCAATTGATGCCCTCCATGGAGTAGCCATCCGCCTCTTGGTGGACCTCGAAAAGGTGGTGAAATTACCAGGCAATACCTCCTTGGTATGGATCAAAAGAGGTGTATATATAAAAGAGTGTGTATATATATATATATATATATGGAGTTAATTTTCTTTTGAAATAAAATAACTTTTTTTCCTTCTTTATTTCTCAAATTATTAGCATAAAAGGAGTAATTTAACAAAATTAAAACAAAAATTATTTATTTTCATTCTCCTCCCTTCATCTTTTTTATGCTAATGATATTAATAAAAAAAAATAATATTTTTTATCTTTTTATAGATATGCAATATTTCACTCTACATTTATAAATGCAAGCAAACATAGTTAGTAGAAAAATATTTATATTCTTAAAATTTAAATATCAAGAAATGTTATTCTATAATTTTTATCTTTATTTTTGTTAACCTTACACCAAATGCAACAATTTTTTTATTAAAAAAATGAAAATCTCATACTAGACTACTTTTGATTTAGATGCAATGCACAAAACTTGTAAGCTATATTTTGGTTCCTATAATTATTTAAATTTTTTATAGAAATGCATTAATTTGTACTATTTTTATAACTCCATAGGCTCTATTTTTGCAATGCTTTAGGTCCATTTTGCTTCTGAGATTGCATTAATTTGCACCCCAAGTCCACCTACTAAGTTAATGCATTAGTTTGTACTATTTTTATAATGCATTAATTTATACTAATTTTATAATGCTCTAAGCTGCATTAGTTTTGTATTATTTTTTATAATGCATTAATTTGTAATATTTTTTTAACAAATTTACACCTATTAATTAATTAACTTATTAGAAGACAAAATTATATGATTCCAAAAAATTGAATAAAGTTAATTAATAGCTGATAAACTTAAGTTATACACATTTAATTTTTTTTAATTTAAAATAATTTTAAAAATATTATAACTTTTGTATGTATCATCAACATGGATGCATTTTAAAGATAAAAACGTGTAGTCATTTTTTGTCACTCATCTCAAAAGAATAGTATTTTAATTTATAATATCAATCCAAGGCTTTATAAAGTTTGGTTTCTAAATTTTAAAGATGTCAAATTTTTTTAATTAACAATCTTTTATTGTATCTATAAATGGAGGGTGAAATAAGATAATTAATCTCATTAATCTAAAAGAATGAGATAGAAAATAAAGATGAAACTATGTAATATATTGTTAGTCTCAATGTTTTAAATTTTTTTCTCTTTAAATAATTTTTATTTTTATTCTTGATGATCTTCTCCTTCTAAGTTAACAATATGGAGAACAAAGAGGAGAAAATTCTCTTAAAAAAAACCTTGAAAGGGTGATAAAGACACGGTGTTGAAATTCCGGCAGAGATTTACTTCGCACGCAAGGTAGGTTAGCTTTAAGTCGGTATGGTTGGGAAAGCAAGGCGAGAAGCAAGCAGGAAGAAGACTCTTGTCGTTCGTCTCAGGCCACTTTAGTTTGACTGATCTGGAACCAGATTTGAAGCTCAGGCCTCAGAACCATTCCATCCGTTTACTGCCTTCGTCCAGGTATATATCGAAGTCTTCGTCTTCGTTTCAATTGGGTTTAAAATCTGTACGGATGGAAGGCATCTCGGCCATGGTCAAATCATGAGGACTGGTTCGAGATTGGAAATCAAGTCAGTTCTTAATGGAGGAAGAGGTGGTGAAGACTTCCGGATTCACCAGTCAACAAAGGTCCAACAGGAGCGATGCACAAAATGTTGACCGGTTCTACAAGTCTTAGATGCACGTGATCTTATCTTATCTTCGAAGGGATTAAGTCTTAAAAGCACATCATCTTTATCTTTGTTGCGCACATATTCTCCACTAATCTGTTGCTTAATTAATTTGGGTGGGAAAGATTAGAGACTACAATTTCTTCTTCGCAAATTCTGGGGCCCAGCTGGCTTTGTTTCTTTGTAGACTTCTCTGAATAAGATTATAACTTCTGGGACTGAAAATGGGGAGTTTCTTTTCTATGGTTCACAAAACAGACGGTGACTGCCGCTGGTTGGATTGGATAGTGGTGGTTGCTATCCTGAAGGCATTTTTACAGGCGCAGCCCAACCAGTGGCCAATTTGCATGGCCCTTCTCGATCATCTATCTATAAAGCATGAACGTTTATTATTCGGAGGCATTTTTTTATATTCACAGCATAGCTAGTGGCGGAGATGCGATCATCAATAAAAACAAGTCCATTAATTTATTACCTTTGATGGTGGAGCCCTTTTCATTTGTCTTACTCTTATCTTCTGGGCTATGGTGGTAGCTCATGGATACATCGCTGCCGCAATCTTTGAAAAATCGAGCTCCTGTCAACCTTCCCTTTTTTTTTTTCTTCTAGAATCCGGCGACTCCAGGAAGCTCGCTTCGCCGGGCCCCCCAGATCGAAAGTGATTCTTAAAAGCAAACGACTAGTCTCTCATTTCCCACCACTCTTTATTTCAGATGCACGAAAAATATCCCTCGTCTTAATTTAATCCGCTGGGTTGGCTCCATCGTGGTACTAGGGATTACTCTGCAGTTCTTATTATCAAATTTTAAAAGTAAACATAATATTTAAGAATGAAAAAGAAGGGAGAGCTCAAAACCATACGAAACGAAGAGGAAGGACAAAGCAAAATATAAGATCCCCTTTAAGCTCATCACCATTATCATATATTATATAATGTCATGACCAAGATCCCCAAGTGATCACATCATCAATCAGACCACCGTTCACTTGTCATCCCCTCCCATACCGTCATCATCTATACAGTTTCTCTGTCCACATAATTATTCGTAACCACAGGGGAGAACCATAATTTAACATCCATTTATCCACCCTACTGCTTCACAACGTTGACCACACAATTTGTGGGCTCAAACTCGAACGGAAGAAGATCGAAAATGAATGGCGGCCAGGCTAGACCGGATTTGTGGAGGCGCCCCCTACCCTGGGCTCGATCTGGACCTGCGAAGACTTGAGCATGAATCCGCTGCCGGCGTCTTTGCCACTGCCGTCGTCCTCGTCGTGGTAGACGTAGGCGAAACCCCCGTGGCGGGTGAGATCCATCCCGGCCATCTCGTCCTCGGCTGAGATCCTAAGGAGTCCCATCCGGTGGAGGGCGTAGAAGAGCGGACCCATGGTGCAGCTCACCCAGCCCACGATCACCAGGATCTGGACGATGTGCGCGCCCAGCAGCCTCCCCCCTCCCCCCATGAAGAGCCCGTACGGCCTCCCCGGCCGCCCCGAGTACACCTCGTTCACGTATTTCTCACGCGCGAATAGGGCGGTGAAGATGATCCCCCACGCCCCGCACCCGCCGTGCAGCTGCGCCGCCTCCAGGGGATCGTCGAACTTCGCCTTCTCCGCAAGCTTGTTCATGCCGATCAGCACCCAGGCCGACACGAAGCCGCAGATCACCGCCGCCCAGGGGTCCACCACCGAGCACCCTCCGGTGATTGCCGCGAACCCGCCGAGGAGGCCGTTGCACACGTCGGTCACGTTCCAGTGCCCCGTCTGAAGGCGCTTCCCGAAGAGGGTGGTGAGCGCCGCCGTGCAGCCGGCGAGGGTAGTCGTCACGGCTGTGCGGCCAACGGCGGACCATTGGCCGTGGATGGAGCCGATCGGCCCGTAGGACTTGGAGATGGTGACGAAGGACCCCGGGTTGAAACCATACCAGCCGAACCAGAGGAGGAAGGTGCCGAGGACGACGAGGGTGGCAGAGTGGCCGCGGAGGACGGATCGCCCGGCGTGATCGAAGCGCCCGATGCGAGGGCCCTCGATGAGAGCGCCCCAGAGGCCGGCGATGCCGCCGACGAGGTGGACGACGCCGGATCCAGCGAAGTCGATGACGCCCGAGCTGAGAAGGAGAGACTCGTCGACTGGGCGGGAGGCGGAGGCCCAGCCGTCGGTGGACCAGAACCAGTGGGAGACGATGGGGTAGACGAAGCCGGTGAGGAAGGAGGAGTAGATGAGGTAAGCGACGAACTGGGTGCGCTCAGCGATGGAGCCGGAGGTGATGCCGGCGGCGGCAATGGCGAAAGCCCACTGGTAGAGAAAGTAGGAGTAATCGAAGCCCTGCACTGGAATGCTCTTGAGGCCGAAGAAGTAGCGGCCTATGAAGCCGTTGGAGGGGGTCCCGAAGGCGAAAGCGAAGCCGAAGAGGTAGTAGAAGAGGGCGCCGGCGGCGGCGTCCAGTACGTTGGTGAGCATGATGTTCATGGTGTTCTTGGCCCGGACGGATCCTGCGCAGAGCATGGCGAAGCCAGTTGCATGGAGAAGACAAGGTAAGCAGAGAAGAGGAGGTAGGTGTTGTCGATGGCAGAGGCGGCGTCGGTGAGCTGGAGTGCGACCGTATCGAACTGGGTGCAGATGTACTGCGCCGCGGCGGACGAGTTGCCTGCGCCGCCGAGGAGCGGGGCCAGGTCCGACGCGGAGCACGACGAGGCCGACATCTCTCCTGAAGATAGGAACGAGTCGAAGGGATCCGAAGCGGGAGGAGAGAACAAGGGAGAAGAGAGAAAGGGCTTGGGTTCGGATTTATAGGCTGCAGGCGTGGAGAACGTGGCCCAAAAGAAAAAGAAAAACAAACCAAGTGGGTAAAATTCCTGCGGTGTATTTTCCGGGGCGGGGTAAAATTCCGTGTTGTATTTTCTTTCACCCGTTTCCTTGACTGCCTCTGAAATGCGCTCGTAGTGGTGGTGAATGGCTCGTTTTGGGAAAAAAGATCTGTGTATTCTCGGAGAGAAAGAAAGGAGTAATCTGTACGGATATCTACCATAAATAAATAAATAAGATATATTTTTTATTAATTAATTTTAAAAATTTTAAAATATTTTTATATGCATATTTTGGTGCTTTATATATTAAAAAATTTTAGATTATTTAATTGTAATTTTAAATATTATATATAAGTGTTATATATAGAGGATAATATTTAAAGTAAAATAATCTAAATCTGTTTGTAATTATAAACTAAAGTTGAAATCTTTAATTTAAAATTACTAGCGTGGTTCATTACATTCTGAATGAAACTATTTTATCCGAATTATTGATAATAGGATTATAAGAATAAAAGTACTTTATATAATTTGATTATATATGATGGAAACACGATTTTTTATGAATCTCTAATAAATTTCATTGTTAAAACAAAGCATTCAAAAATTAATTAATTAATGATGATCATATGAATCTCTAATAAATTTATTGTATTATATTTTTTGACATACTTGATAATGATATAGAAATATAGTGTCAAATTCTTGATATATTGAAAATATAATAACATAAATAGATGAAAATATTAATATACAAGTTGAAATCCACATGGACCATTTCCATAAGTATTGATTCGGGGTTGAATAACAAGAGCGCTCAATTTATGATTAAATCATAAATATATTATTATTAGAGAATTAATGGTACCTATGGAGAAAAATGTAATTAAAGAGGTTAATGAAAAATATTTAGCTTTAATTATGAACCATTTATGAAGAATTAATTTATATGTAGACAATTCAAATCCTTTTGAATATAATTAATTTTATAATTTTGAGAGTGCAGTTTTAAATTTTTAGTAGAGTAATTTGGAATTGATAATTTTGATATTTTAATTAAGGTGTTAATTAAATATCAAAATTATTAGAGCTTTAAATTACAATGTCCATAATTTCTCTAAATGGCTCTATTAAATTATGTGAACTATATGATATGTTGGGTTAATTATTAATTTAGAATTGAGAATTCTAAATTATTTTTTACACAAAATTAATTAAATAAATTTTTATTTTAAATAATATGATTATTTAAAATAAATTAAAAATTATTTTAAATTAAAAATTATATGGTATGCTAGAGAACATATTATAGACATGTTCATGTGAAAATTATTTTATTGTTAGAGAAATATATGAGTTATGAAAAAAAATTTCTCTCTTTCATATCATCCCATGTTAAAGATATCAAAAGAAACTAAGAATGGCTTATTGAAGAGATATATAAGATTATGGAAGAGATATATAAGATATCAAAAGAAATCAACAATAAGATTGTTGGAGAGCCACGTTATAGTAATCTTCAAAAATTGAAAGTTATCTTAAATTTTAATTAATTAATTAATTAAAAAAGGATGATAAATATAAGATTCGTGAGAGAAAAAATAATGTAACATGATTGCCATCATCTACGAAGAGTTTTCTTCTTCATCTTCACTTTGTCTAATATGTTGATAATACAAAATGACTCAAAAAATTTAATTACATGATCTCAATCCAAATCAGCAATGCTTGCTCATTTATGTTAATCATAATTTAAAAAATGTTAGAAAAGATTCATTTGAAGGTCAACAAATGCATCATGCCAACAAGAATAAAGATTTAATTAAGCGATGCTACTCTCGGTCTCTTTTCCATTTTTTCAGCGACACATTTCTCTACGTAAACGTCAAGTGATGGTAGGGAAGGAAAAAATTAAGAAAGGAAAAAAATAAAAAAATCAGATGACAAACAGTTAGTGTACCGTATCTTCATCCTTTAATTAATGCATTTCGTTGTCGTCCCGTTGAAACCATGAGTCACCTTCTTTTCAGAAATGGATGCCTTAAAGTTAAATGGACTGTGGAAATTGGCTAGCGTTGGAAGTACAGCGCTCTATCCTCATAAATATAGAAATGGGTGGATTCATGGAACCTTGACTTCCATGAGTCATCTTCAAAAGACCAGCCAAAAATAAGGTTATAGAATATAGACTTTCAGAGAATCAGAAAAAGAGAGGCCAGCATGGCTTTAGGGATGCAGATTTCCAATTCTATGCAAGGCTAGAGAGAATAATTAGTTCCCTTTCAAGATCCAATTGGTGCCTTATGCCCTTATCCCATTATTTATAAGCGCTGATGACCAAATAAAATAAGAGGAGGAGGATTCAATGCGTGGCAATACCCCACGTCACGAAAGACATTCAACAGTACCAGCTCTAACACCCATTGGTTGTTTCGAGTCAGGACAGATCGATGCCTGTTAGTTTAGTGCCATCGTGGTCCGTTTCCTAGTTTCGGTCGAGGGACAACGTGTTGAGTAAATAGGCTAATAGACTTAAATAGACTAATGGGTCATAAAAGCTCATTATTTTTCTTTAATGTTTGAATGAGAAATTATGAGGATATTTAGTCCCATATTAGAAAGAACAAGAAAGAAGGTTCTCTTATATAAAATCATCTTCCTTGAAGCTTAAAGTTCCTTAGGCTCACTATAAGTGGAGAGCTTGAGGATAATGCGTAGCATCACCCCTGCACGTATGTGAAGGGCACTTTGTAGGCGCACTTCCTTGCGAGGAGCTTGAAGGGCTTTAAATTTTTCCTAAATCATGAGAATCCGACGGTGGAGACTGATCGGATCAAGATAAGGGGCTGAGATCAATTAACCATTGATATCAGATCAGGATCAGAATTTATCGTTGATTGATCGGATGAAGGGTCGAGATGCGGTGATCAAATCACGATCGCGATCGCAGTCCAACGACTCACACCCGTCGGTTGACCGGTCAACAGGACTGTTGGTGATAAGGCGCTTTTCCTATGGTTGGTGATAAGGGCATAGCTGGCCGTTGTGATAAGTCAACGGCATATCAAAGCCATGCAACCGCCTATCTGATAACGTGATCATCAAATCACGATGATGAAAAGGCATATTGAAACGTGGATTCATCTGATCGGCTGATCTTCAGATCATGGTCTTGGATCGGCTTATCACATCACGTAAAGGCTTATTGATCTGACCGTTGATCGGATCCTATCAGATCTAACGGTACATATCAATTTCGTAGGGTTGCTTCGAAGGAGCACTTAAAACCTATAATTATGACCCTAAACCAAGCATTTTCATTTAATCCATTCCATTCCGAATTTAGTTCAATCCGAATCAATTCTAGTTCTTTCATCTCTTAAGCATTTGCATACTTTCCTAAGGGTAGTATAGCAATAGTGCATTAAAAAGAGAGTATCATTTTTGGTTCGAAATTTTTGGTAAATTATAGTGTTGCTTTTATCAAAAGAAGACTGTTGTATCCTGGAAGACAATCGTCATACTGACCGTAATCACCATTGCATGACGAAATTATTTTAAGAACATAGAATATGACTATAGTTTTAATCTTATCAATTAAGTAGCCACCATCTGCATAACCAATACAACCTTCTCTGGCTCATGCTGCACTGTGAACAAAGGAAAATGAACGAAACTTTGAACCCAAGAATGATCGAATTTTTCCAACCTCGCTTGACTTCACTAGACGAGCATGCATGTACGGTGCACTCACTCTTTGTTCCCTGAACTCCGTCATAAATCAATCAATCTGGCGACTATGTTCTCTCAAATTGCATGAAACCACAGCAAACCGTACAACACCCCAAACCACAGCAATCGCCACCTTTTGCCCCAAATAAAACCCACTCGAACCCAACTTCATGCATCGATATGAAAGAGGGTATACCGATCTCCGGATATCAGTTCAAGTGCACTCTTTAGAATGCCAGTTAAACACCAGCAGTGTAACGCCTCAAGCACTGATATGTTGGTCCAATTTATTTATTAATAAATAAAAATTTAATTTTTTTTAATTTTTTTAAATTTAAAATAATTTTAAAATATTAAAATCTTTTCTTTAAATGTTTTTTCTTTCTGTTCATTAATTTCTTTTCTTTCCTCTTATTCATCGTTAAATTAACTCTGATACCAATTGTAACACTTCAAATCTATTTATACCATGACTGAACTCAACCATTATTCCATGAGTAACCCTAAGCCCACCCATTCCATGAGTCCACTCATCATGGAGTCAGTTGTGATACTATCTGTAATGCTTGAAGCATATCCATACTATCGCGAGACTCAACCAGCATCCCATGTGTAGCCTTAAGCCCACCCATGCTATGAGTCATGCTCACTGTCAGATTAGCTTTGACATCATTTGTAACTCACTGACATCATAGCAAAACTCAACCATCGTTTACTAGATAGTCCTTTTCTTTTATTAACTCTTAACACATTTATAATGCTCTAAGTTTATTTACGTTACGGTGGAACTCAATTATTATTTTATAAATGATTATTTTTTTCTCATCAACTTTTACGTATTTAGTTCAGCTTTAATATTATTTGTAAGGCTTCAAATTTATTTATTTATTCAATTAATTTGTTAGTGGGATGACATCATGATTTATAAAAACCCGAATAAAAGTTAAACGATGGCAGATAACTTAGAGTTATAATTTAGGGTTATCATAAGGTAGGCTGGCTTCCTTGTCGTCCGGCAACAAATTTTAACAGGCTTCAAGTATTTATTTATCTATCTTATATCATTGGAATCCGATGACAAGGTGAAACAAAAAAAAACCCCTCTTCCACCGATTATTTTATCTAATTCTTTTGTTTTAGTTTGCCGAGGCCTAATCCGTGTTGCTAAAGAATCCAACTTTGGTGATCATTCATTGCGGGGGCCCGAGGCAGCCCCAGATCACACTCAGCGAAGTCAAAATTGGCAGCTTGGAGGGGGCGGACTCTCGATGCTGGCCCAGGTCCCAATCAGCCTAGTCAAGATTGGCAGCTTGGAGATGAGAGTCGTCCAACCAGTCCGTTATGAATCTTTTGAATATTTCCTGCAAGAGAAATATTGAATTGGTTTCACTGTTTCACACCCATGCTTCTTGAAAAGAATTGAACCATGCATTGAGTAAATTATATATTCTCCTGTTCTAATTATCACACCATTTCTTAGACTCAGTATTCAATTCTCACAATAGGCAACCGGTGAGAGGTGCCAATGGCTTTTATCTCAGTTGCAAGTTGCAACTTGAGGGACAAGAATCAAAGTTGTCAATTTCATTCTGTTTTAGTAGTTTCGGTCGAAAGGTTTCGTTTCGGTAGCTTATTCGAAAAGATAAGTACTACGTTTCGTTTCGGAAGATTTTTCGATCATTTCGGTGCGTTTCGGCGTATTTCGTCCGTTTCGGTATGTTTCGACCGAGTAAAATATGTTTTGAAGATCAATTTATGAATTATCAAACCTTTCATAACCATTTTATATATATATATATATAATATCAAAAAAATTCTAGTTACCTTATCCTCATTTTAATATATATATATATATATAATAAAAAAATTTTTAGTTACTCTATCCCCACGGTCGCATCTCTTAAAAACTCAAACTCTTTATTTTTATATTGTTATTATTATTTATAAAGAATATGAATTATAAATAAATTTTTCATATATATATATATATATATATATATATATATATATATATATATATATATATATTCAAACTCTTAAAAACTTAAACTCTTTATTTTTATGTTGTTATTATTATTTATAAAGAATATGAATTATGAATAAATTTTTTATATATATATATATATATATATTCTGAAACGAAGCGCCGAAACGATCCGATACCGAAATATTTCGTTTCATAAGCTAAACCGAAACATAATTCGAAATGAAATTGATAACCTTGATAAGAATCCCTTGTTAATCTGCAACCTCTCTCTCAAATAAAGAGAATTAGTTCAGCACACGGAAACCATGAGGAAACTGCTGCAGAAACCAAGGCCTCTAATTACATGTAAAAGATTACCAGACGATAAGTATTCATGCTTTGTGAATGAAGGAAAAGAGAAAAACCACCAGGTTCTGTTACTAGATGCACCTCTAAAGATTCATTGCAATAAAGAAGAAAGGAAGTCAATAACTAGACTTCAAATTCAAGTAACATGGCTCTACAACTTGCAGGCAGCTGAAAACCGGCCACCAGAGCTATATCCAACATGGTGTTTGCTGTAGCTGGAAGGCATGATCTTAACAATAATAAAAAAATAACATGACTTGTGATTCACAAAAGAGAACAAAGATTCAGTTGAGAATCATAATGGAGCATAGGTTTGTTTTCTTGCCAAAGTTGAGGCTTCTGATGGTCAATGGTAAGCTACGGTAGGCCAAAAAGGACGAAACAGGTGATGTAAACATAAAGATACCACCAGGACAATTAGGTCTATATAGTGATACTAAAATTTGAGACTTCTGATACTATTCCAAATGGTACATCAGATTTCAAGGTTCACAAGTTTGAGGTTGTGCTGGATCGATCTTAAAAATCTCGATGTCATAAGAGAAAAGCAATCTGACTGGAATTTTTTTTTTTTTAAAAAGATTTAGATGCAGTACTAATGAGAAGCTATCTTGTTTAATAAATATCAACTATTTTGCTTGTCATGTTCACGTATCCCTGGCAGAAAAAATCTAAATGATAATTCTACCAAACAAATATTTGCGATCCTATCTCTTGCGTGATTTTCAAATTCTAGTTCTAAAAGTTGGGCAACCAAGTAGAGTATCAACATTTTTGTAGGACAGTTGCCACTCAAGGAACCAGATGAATTAAGCAATACATGAATGACACTTATAATGCATTTCTACTGTGAACATAAAATAGTAAAAAAAAAAAAAAAAAAAACAAACAGAGTATCACATAAAAATACAACAAATCACATCAAAAAAAATAAAAAAAATAGAAGAAAATTTTGTGGACAATGGTTAGCATTAGTTTTCATTAATTCTCCTGCATGCATTTAACTACTTATCCTTCATTATAACTTTTTGTTTTTTTTCCAAAGCATCTTTCTTTTTCAAAGAAAAATCTATTTCAGTTCCCTTCTCATAAAACTACAGCTCCCATTGCCCTTTGGATGTGGACCAAATTATCGAAACCGTTTTTAATTAGCTAACCATTAACTACCGAATTCCAGTCCCCACTTCAGAGGCTCGAGGATGGTGTAACCACAAAGCCAATTCCAACATCACAAAGTCCACTCTTTCCACTTGTGAATTTGACATCATATTGTATGAAGTTGAGCTTAAATGCCACTGAAGTCTTCAATCTCATATTCTTTTCTTTGTAAGCTGAAGCAACTTCACTATTAATTATTATATCATTGCTCACATCCCTGCTTCCATGAACTTATTTATCAAGTTTAAAATAAAAATCAACAAGCATATTGTATCACAATCTTCAAAATATGTAATTTGTTTGAGACCTGAAATACTAAATAAGCACTTTATGAATCAAAACCATTTAGATAAAGACAACTCACTTTAATATGTATAATGTCTATGCGTTTGCATAAAATATGAATTGGAATGAAAGAGAACTGATCAATAACCTATTAGAAGCAAAAGAAATAAAAAGAATGGTCACACAATGAGATAAAGGGTAAAATAGCCTGCATACTTTCCAGTCTTTGGCATCTTGATCTGTGTGACAAAGTGACATAGATGATCATCTTTCTGCAATAGAAGTTAGGTGTGATTGAAACGTGGCCTCCAAAGCACAAGCCTTTCCTTCTCTTACCCCCTTGTAACAAGCTCTCAAAGTTATATAAATTCAATTTGAATCTGCAATTCTAAATATATTAACACTGCAAAATTCAGAACCATAGCTTGATCTATTTGACCATCAAGATTCCAGCATCCTATCCCTAATTTCAGAAGCAGCATGATATATACATATGCATACACATACATATATAAAGAATAATAACAATGACAAACCTAGATCCTAAACTAGTTAGAGTCGATCGGTCATGTGAATATTTATTTATTTCTTTTAACCACATCCTTATATATATATATATATATATATATATATATATATATAGAATTATAATATATATAAGAGAACAAGTTGGGTTGGGTCAAGGTTCTTAAAGAATCCTATCGGGCTGGACTAGGCGCTGACTTAACTTTGGGCCAAGTTGGCCCGGTTTAGTTCATCCATGGCCTATCTATGGTTCTGGTCCTACCTTCATCCTTCGGATATATGAAAGGTCATTCCTAAACTAGCATTCAGCACTCCATTTATCTTTACTTCTAATTGATTATGTTAATAAAAAGCAATGACCACCATTAAAAAAAAGATTAAACATTGATAAATTAATTCTAGATATTATATATATTTTTTGAGCTGTATAACGGATCCTTCACTCGGAAGAATCGACACTTCAAATTGTATGCCATGTCTCCATATATTTATATACATCAAATATTGCCTATTGCTTCTACACCTATGCATGACCTAATAAACTCTTGTCCTATTTATTTCAAAAATATTATTTTTAAAATTGAAAAGGGCTAATACTTGTTCTTACCTTCCAAGATGAGCTGAAACCTCTCTCTCTCTCTCTCTAATATATATTTTCTTATAGGGAATGTTTAGCGTTTGTCATGTTGATATTATTGGATGCACCATGGATATTGTAATGTCTCAATATGCTTTAATTGTAGGAAACCTCAATCAAAGTGGGCCCAAGACTGGAGATGAGATGCTTTGATGATAATAATATAGTAATTAAAATATCCTGTTCACCGCAATAATATTTTTCCTTAATTTTATATATTCTAATTTTTTATAAAAAATACATTTTACATTTTAAAAAGCTTAATTTTCTAATTTTATATATGTCCTAATTTTATGTTTTTGCAAAAAAAAATGCTTTATATTGTGACTATTTTCTATGAAGATCTTTTTTCTTCTTTTAGTTTTGTACTTCCAGATTTTTTTTACTATTTTGCATTTTTTGACCCCTCAAAAAACATTGCTTATATTTTTTTTCCCTGTATAAGTCCTTCTTTACATGGTTTTATGAAAAATTGCAGTAAAACTGTTAAAAGAAACAAAGCAAGATGGTTGTGGCCTCTACCAACTTCTTAAACTTTATTTTTTTTTTAAAAAAAATCTCTTACTTTTGTGCTTTTTATGGAAGGGTTCCTTTTACTTTTGTATTGTAAAAAAAAAACTATATACAAAAAACTTCAATATGCAAGAAGTTGTTGATTCCACCTTGTAAAAACACATGTTTTTTACTATTTAAGTAATTTAAAATAATAGATATGAAATACAAATGTTGAATATAATATACTACATCATTTGTATACCAAAAATCATTGGAAGCTTCTAACCTATACATCTAGTGGCAAAAAAAAAAATTTATGTTATTTAAGCCATCTAACTTTTTACTATTTGATGCATAAATGAGAGGTCCACAAACCATAAATCTTTGGTTATTTTAATAGTTTAGATATAATATATTACATTTAATGATTTAGATCATTAATATGAAACTCTTATTATCCGATTTAAAAATTATGTAACTAGAACTTGATAATACATACATTTATACATATATACATACTATATGTATGAGAGAGAGAGAGAGAGAGAGAGAGAGAGAGAGATTTGACCATAATAAGCAGATTTTTATTTAAATCCAGTTGTCTTTAAATTGAATGATGGGGATATAAAATTTAAATCTTTAGACAAGATTCACTATCTCTAAAATATTTAAATATAAAAAATAAAATGATTTTGAGACCATTAACCCATCAATCAGTGACCAAAAAATAATGTAGCTTTCTTTTCTGATGACTTAATATATAAGTTAGGAATCTTCGGATCATATATTTTAAAAATATTAGATGACATCTAATACATCCATCATTTGATGTAGGATCCTATTATTCAATCCATATCTGATACGATTTAGGTAGAGATTGGCTTAAGTGAAGCTCATATTTATATATAGCATTGTTAGTACATGGTTTATTAATATTTTTTGAGTTATGCAAGAACTCTTTATGAATAAACTTGTTTATAATCCATGAAAATCTAGATAGTTTATCAGTTCATGTATGGCGAGGGAATTTTTATAATTTTTTATTCATGACGAGGGTGAGGGGAGGACTCGCCGTAGTGAAGGATTCTTTCAGCATGCCCTAGACCAACATCTGATTGGTGGCCTTCCAACTAAAAATCTGACTAACAGCTGCTGTCTGAACCAAGAGCCCATATCGTCTGGGGATCATTTGGTTCTTCAATTGGTTGATGAAACTTTAAAAGACTTCTGATACATCCTTGCTGTCAGGCATACAAATTCTTCCCACTATAGACGTTGTTTATGGTAAGGCGGGTCTCAACGCTGATCGCTAAACAGAAGCATGGAATCCTACTTCTCGTCGTCTTAATTCATCCTATGTGGAGATGGAGAGGTCATGCTTTGTAGTGGTAGAAACGCAAGACCACCACTTTCATTACATTGCATCAGAGAAGAACCTCAGTTTCATGCCATGATTCCGGTATATATGCATGGATCACACCCTCGATGGTGCATTCTGATAGTCATAATATATGTCCAAATTTTATGTTTTTTGGGGGGTGTGGTGGTGTTCCTACTGGGTGCTGTGGCTGCGTTGGCGGTTGTTCTCACTCGCAAGGTGGGATTTGTTCAAGTTTGAGTGTCACGTTGCCTTCATTGCATGTTAACTTGCTGCTTAAGAGAGGGTTCCTTAAGGTAGTGTTTGAAATAGGGGATAAGAAGGAATATCTAGAGGATATTTCCTCTTATTCTCAAAAGCCATAACTATAAGGGATAGCAGGGAATAAAGTTAACCAAAGGGATAATCCATGGTTAACCATGGTTAACCATGGGATATCCCCTCAATTTATTCCCTAGAGAATGCAGGAATAGCTGGTTATCCCTTCAAATAAGAGTAAAAAAAGGTTATTCCATGGATTTACCTTTTTGCATTTGATATGATCAATGGGATAGCCAAGGGATATCCCTAGGGATAGCCAGGGGATAAATTCTATCCCGTACACTTATCCATGGATAACATTTTTCCTATCAAACACTACCTAAGGAGTCAAGATGTCCACGAGAGGGGCTTGCACTGTAATCAGAGTTTTTGAGGTCTCCATATAGAAGTATTAAAGCAGGCCCATGACTCCATTCTCTTCATGGTGCCGCTATTTCTTGCACCATGAGGACAGCAATGCGTAATCATGATATACCTAAGAATATGGTAATGTGTTTAAAAAAAAAAAAAAGAAAAAAAAGGGAGAAAGAAAAAGTGTATGTGTCGCATGATAATTAAGTTCTAAAGCACTGCATCCATATGCAGATATGTGATAGTTATATTGTAATTAAAAAATGCATTTGGAAATATATAATTTTCTTATGAGGTGTAATTTTCTTTGTCGTTTATCGTGGATGTGTGTAAGGATTATGATGCGGTGATTTGGGACATGTGGATGCACCTCCCAACTTGGTGACCAAAGATTTTGTGGTTGATTCTCAAAAATCTAAATCTAAGGCCTCCCTGAGGTGCTAAATGGATCGGGCCGGTCCTGACTCGGCCTTGCCTGGCACAAAGTGGGCTAGGCCTATCATGGGTCATTCAATTCGATCGGCATGGTTCAGCCCTCAAGTTTACAAGTCATGAAAAACTTTTATGCACCGCACATGGTGTAGAAACGCATGTACTACACGCGATGATTGATTTGCATGCATGTATGACTGTGTATATAATGTAAAAAAAATAAAAATATTCTTAACGTATACGCGCGTACGGTGCATAAAGACTTTTCTCACAAGTTTATTGATAACTTATAGTAAGCTTGCACGACACAGCTTGAAGCTAGCTAAATAAGCCGCAAGTTACTAATAGATCAGCCAATGGCATAGCCCACTAACACGGCCTGTCAGGTTCATAGTTGAGCCAGCTTAGTCCAGCCCAATTGACATCTTTAGGGCCTCCCTCATATGCCAGAATGTCATAACTGTTTTATTCTAAGAAAGTTACCCGCGCATTAAACGGTTTGGTCCATTAACTACCTCTAACGAGAAAAAAACAGTTTGTGTAATAAAGGAGCATTACAAAAAAGTAGGAAGAAAGACTTTTTACTTTGTGCTGTGGACGACATTTCTTCTAGGAGTTTTTGTACAAAAATTCCAGTAGCCAGGTATTCCAGCCTCGAAGCTGATCAGAAAGTCAGAGCGAGGGCTTAGGATCGTGCCGAAAGCTAGAGCAAGGGCGTAGGATCGTGCCGAAAGCCAGAGCGAGGGGGAAGAAAGAGTTTTTCTTGCACAGATGAAATCCAACCTAAAATGGCGATAGAATGGAAGGAAAGGGCATTTTCGTCTGCATACTAATTTTTTAAAAAAGCAAAGCGCTTTAAATGACCGTCACGTTTAGAACGTTACATCGTAGCAGGGCCATACCATCCGGCACGTCATCCACGTAGGCTCTACGTGGACCAATCAAAAAAGCCGATGCAGCCCACGTAGACCTTGCTGCACCGGAGGCGATGTACAAAGACTTTTCCTTCTCTAATAACAAAGGTGATGAGACCATTATCGCATGCTTGCGAACTAGATAGAAGGAAACACTTGGGCTGCATTTAGATTTTGATAAATTTTTTTTCTAATTTCATTTTCATTCTATAGAAGTAATTTTTATTATATATTTTTTTATCTCTAAAAAATGCATTTGTTAAGTAAAAAAATTGTTTTATATTTTCATTTTCATTATAAATGATACCTTTTAAAAGGATAGGCAAAAAAATTAAAAGAAATACTATCGACTTTTATATTTTTAAGTTCTCTAACTTTTATTTGCTACTTATTTTTGATGAAAAATTATACAAATATTTTTAAACTATTTTTAGTTTTTTTCCATTTTGAAGCTATATTTTTTTAAAAATTGTTTTCATTATCATTTATCAAATGCATTTCTATAAGTATTATGTATTTTTTATAAAATAAAATATAAAATATGTCAAAAACCAAGCATATCTACCTTTAGTTATATTAATAATAATTCATCTATTTTCTTACATGGAAAAATTTTTGTGCACCGATCTTCGGTGCATAAAGCACGCATCGAACGCACGCTCGTGCAAGCCCTCGTGCCATGGTTCATTGGGCTACAGTGTGCCTCGCACGCATGCACACTCGTATGGGCGCGCGCTTGATGCATACTTTGTACACCGA
Source organism: Calamus simplicifolius (assembly GCA_900491605.1). Classification (NCBI taxonomy): domain Eukaryota; kingdom Viridiplantae; phylum Streptophyta; class Magnoliopsida; order Arecales; family Arecaceae; genus Calamus; species Calamus simplicifolius. The sequence goes on along the minus strand of UESW01003995.1, from coordinate 2,263,200 downwards.
AGGCCAATGCATAAAGCATTTTTCTTCGTTATAATACATTGTTAGCTTTTCTCTGCATAATGGGTTGCATGCACGCTACCCCTTTTGCTACTAGAAGTAGAGAAAAATATTTCTAAAAATATAGAAAAATGAGGCCGAAAATAAACCTACCTTTTCAGCACTTTTATTTAATTGTTTGTTGCCCACTATATATATATATATATATATATATATATATAGAGGGATTGCAATACTGGCTACAAAGGAACAAAATAAAAACCAAGGACAATCATATGGGAATATGGAATATCATAACATAGTGTTTGTTCAATAGAAAATGAACAAAATAAAGATAAAAAAATTTTTGGACTTGACTTGGTTAGCATATGGGAACATGAGTTGCTATCTTCAGTATCACGTTTAAGATCCTCTTATTGCAAGATTATAAATATTAAGAACTTTTCTAAGATTAAAAAAAATTGTTGGGGAAGTGCCTTTGTCAGAATATTAGGAAATTGATTGCTTATTGAATAACTTTTTATTTTGATCAGTCCTTTATATACTATATCTTGCAAAAGTGATGATGATTATCTATATTTTTTGTTCATCTATAATGATAAGGATTTTTCATTATTACGATAGCTTTTACATTGTTACAAAAGATCTTCATAGCATTCAGTTAAGATTGATGAAAATCTTTAAGTATACACCGTATTCAAATTGCTTGACAAGCTAAAAAATAGTATTTAACCTTTGATGCTGCCAATGCAATAGCTACTTGCTTCTTTAATGTCCAAATAACTAATCTAGATCCAACAGTAACAAGAAACTCCATGGTGCTCTTTCAATCATCCAAAGAACTTGTCCAATTACAAAAACTAAGTTAGAAGCATAATATCAAATATCATAGTTTCTTATTTCTTGTACGTAGTGTAAAATCTTTTTATGTTATACCAAAATATTGTTTTATAGGCTTGCGCATGAATCTTGATACCATGCTATTAGCAAATATGATATCAAACTAAATATATGTCAAATTCATTATTCCTCCAACTAAATTTCACAAAAATCTTGCATCTGATTCACCTATATCATCTTTAGGTGTTAACTTCTCATTTGTATTCATGGGTGTCTCAACTTTTTTACATTTAACCATTCTAAATTTTTCATTAAATCAAGAGAATGCTTCTCTTATGAAACAAAGATCCCTTTTATTATTTGTTTGACTTTCAAACCAAGAAAATAATGAAAAATTCCCAAGTCTGACATCTTGAATTCAAACATTATTTTCTCTCTAGATTTATTAATCAAAGATGGAGATGAATATATAAAATATTATTAATTTATAAATATATAATAAGCATTTGACTCTTACCATCCAACTTCATAGTAGGCTCGCTTGAATTTCTTTGAAACCCATTTGCATAAAAATAAGAGTTATTATTGCTATACCTAACTCTTGGAGCTTGTTTCAAGCTATAAAGTACTTTTCTTTGTAGATCTTTTCCTTCAATCACAAATCTATAGTTTCTCAACATATATATATATATATATATTCAAACAAATCTCTATTAAAAATATAGACTTAATATCAAACTAATACATTACCCAATTATAATGCGCAATAATTGCCCACAAAAAATTGAATAGTTTCAATTCTAGCCGCAAGAAAAATGGTTTAAAAAAGTATATACCTTATTGTTATGCATATTCTTTTACAAGTCTTGCCTTATATTTCTATATATTTTTGATACGGCTGACCATCTCCTCTGGGTGGTGTTATAACCTTTTGCGCGATTTCTAGAAATAATAATGTGACAGCTAATCCCAGAGATGGAATCTTGGCTTCGGTCTCCAGCGACAGCCTTCGGCCTTTGGCTCCGGCCTTTGGCTACGGCCTCCAGTACGGCTCCTGCCTTTGGCTCTGGCCTCCAACGATGACTTCGGCCTTTGGCTCCTGCCGTTGGCTCCGACCTCCAGCGATGGCTCCGGCCTTTGGCTATGGCCTTTGGCTCCGGCCTCCAGTGACGGCTCCATCCTTTGGCTCCGGCCTTTGGCTCCGGCCTCCAGCGACGGCTCTGGCCTTTGACTCTGGCCCTAACTTGGTGCCTTTCCTGCATACACTATGACCTACCTCAGGTAACAGATCCCGAGATTCAAGATCTGTTACCATATACCTCGCTCATCGAAATCACAGGCAAGTGCTAGCACACCCAGCAGTTACCGCCACAAGTGGCTCCCATCCAGCAATGGCTTAACCACTTGCCGTTCGAAGGAGCTTATCCTAACGAGGAAGATTCGATGGTTCGAAAGAGGACGAAAAGAAAGGAACCTCCCAGACAGGTATAAAGGACCCCGAGCTCAACAGAAAAGGGGATCTCTCTCTCTCTCTCTACTACACTACTGAGCGATAAGTTTACTAACTTGAGCGTCAGAGGGTCCTCGCCGGGAATACCGGCCCGAAAACTTCTTGCAGGTTTCCAAAGAAGGAAGACGACCTCTCCACCCCATTTGGAGACCCACAATAGATCTTAGCATGCATGCCCGGCGCTCATCACCGGTGATTTGTCCGCATCAGATTGGCACGCCAGGAAGGGGCTCGCAGGCGGGGAAGGCGAAAGTTCTCCCTGTGACCCCATCGATTCTGCAAGGAAGATGATGGTGACAACACGAGCACAGGAGGCTTCCATCAGCCAGGCCACAGAGCGCATTCCGCGGGCTGAGCAATCGGAGGCCAACCTCCGTGTTCCGCCCCCTACACAGATGAGCTAGTCTGACCGGCTTGAGGTTCTGGCTCACCAGGTCCAGGACCTGATGACAATGGTATGGGGACTGCAGGAATACTGCTTTGCCGCTGCACCTCAACCCCCTCCGCCTGGTGAAGGGATGCGGGGGACAATTAAATCTCATCAAGGCGGGACCCCACCCGAGGTCTCCCATCACTCACCTCCTGAACCTCATCGCCGAGAGGCCTCAAAGCGACGGCGGTCCCTCTCCCATCACTATGGTCGTTCCCACCAACGGTCGGACGAGAGAGAATCCAGATGGGTGCGCTCCTTACGCCGACGGTCTTCTTCGGCTTCCTCTTCTGACTCATCTAAAGACGGTGCCCTCAAGAAGACTACCCGTCGGGCTGAGCAACGGCTCGATGAGTATCATCGACGGTTGGAGGAGCTTAGCTACCGGATCGCTAACCCTCACAGGACGGACTATGAGCACCACCCCCCGCTTTCCTGGCACATCATGGAGGAACCGGTCCCACCCCATTTTTGTCTCCCCCAGCTGGACCGGTACGATGGCACGATGGACCCACTGGACCACCTGGAGAGCTACAAGGTCCTCATGCAGGTCCAGGGAGCGACAGACTCCCTTCTATGTATCACCTTTCCGGCCACCCTTCGCTAGGCGGCACGTGCATGGTATTCCCGCTGCTACCGCGCAGCATCAATTCATTCCGATAGCTCGAGCGATCTTTTTTGGCCCACTTTGATGCGTGCCGGAAGATCCCACGAGTGACTGATAGCTTATTCACTATCCAATAAAGGAGTGACAAGACCCTGAAGGACTTTGTCGCTCGGTTCAAGGAGGCAGCATTGGAGGTATACAACCTGGATGATTCTATAGCCACTTTGGCATTAAAGCGAGGACTTTGTCCCTCTAGGTTCGCCTATTCCCTAGACAAGAAGCCTCCGAGTTCTTATGCCGAGCTTCTGAGCCGAGCACAGAAATACATCCGTGTTGACGAGGCAGATTCTTCCAGGAGGGAAGCTGACAAGAATTTCAGCAAGAAACCACCGCCTACTGAGCATGCCGGAGCATGACCCCAGAAGCCTGAGCCTCCTCACTGCCCAGATCGCCGGCCACAGACGCTTATTCCTAAGGAGCAATTCACTCCCCTCATGGCTTCGATATCTCACATCCTACTAGAAATTGAGGAGGAACCTTACTTGAAGCGTCCGACCCCCTTGAAGTTTGGGACCCCCCGCAACAAGGAACTTTACTGCCGGTACCACCGAGATTATGGTCATGACACCGAGGACTGCCGCCATCTGAAGAAGGCCATTAAAGAGCTTGTCCAGCAGGGTCACTTGGGCAAGTTCGTTCGAAGAGGAAACCTTCCTACTCTAGGTCCATCGGTGCCTTCGACACTTCAGACCGGCGTGGACAATGCTCCCACGGAGAAGACCATAGCTATGATTTCCTAGGGGGCAGGTGGTGGTTCAAAAAGATAGCGAGAGGGAATAGACTATGTAATTCCTTTCTTTGGAAGGAATTTAGATGGGGTAGTTAATAAGCACAACAACAGCGTCGTTGTGTCCATGACCATAGCCAAACATTCTGTAAAAAGAATTTTAGTTGATAGTGGGAGTTCAGTGGATATTTTGAGCTACGAAGCTTTTGTTTGGATGAACCTGTTGAAGTCTTCCCTCCGACCCGTCGCCATGCCTCTAATGGGCTTTACTGGGGACTCTGTGAGCGTTGAAGGGGAGATTGCCCTCCCTATCATGGCTGGAACCCCTCCGTGTCAAAGCACGGTGGTCATAAATTTTCTGGTGGTCCGGGTCCCGCTGGCTTATAACGCTATATTGGGGAGACCAGGATTGAATTTGCTAGATGTCGTGATCTTCACTAAGAGATTATTGGTAAGATTCCCCACCGACGAAAGAGTTGAAGAAATGAAAGGAGAGCAAAGCCCGCCACCGCTTTGCTATCACTTGTCTCCCAGTCCACTGGAGGCGGCGTTGGCATTAGCCTCTGAGCCGCTTGACCCCCGAGAGCTGGGAAGGAGGGGAGATCCAGCCGAGCACCTCCTGACCCTCCCCTTGGGGGATGACCCGGCAAGGACTGTCCAGGTTGGGGTATTACTTTCGGAGGAGGCACGCGATCGACTTCTCACTTTCCTGCGTGCCAATGCCGACGTCTTTGCATGGTCATCCTCAGACATGCCGGGCGTTTCTGAGGAGGTGATCACCCATCGGCTCAACCTCAGGCCAGAGTGTCGGTCGGTCCGACAGAAGAAAAGGAGCTTTGCTCTGGACAGACAGAAAGCTATCGATGAGGAAGTTCGCAAGTTGATGGCTGCAGGCCATATTCGGGAAGTTCATTACCCCGAATGGTTGGCCAACGTGGTGATGGTCCGTAAGACTAATGGAAGCTGGAGGATGTGCGTGGGCTTCACCGATCTCAACAAAGCATGCCCCAAGGATAGCTTTCCCCTACCCCGGATCGATCAACTGGTGGACGCTACATCCGGCCATGAGGTCCTTAGCTTTATGGATTATTTCTCTGGGTACAACCAGATCAGGATGAACCCGGTGGATGAGGAAGCTACCTCCTTCATAACTGAGAAGGGGCTGTACTGCTACAAGGTAATGCCATTTGGCCTAAAAAATACGGGAGCCACCTACCAATGGTTAATGAATAAAGTCTTCGAAGACCAGATAGGACGCAACATGGAGGTGTACGTGGATGACATGCTGACAAAAAGTGTCCACGCCACCGACCATATCGCTGACCTAATGGAGACTTTTGACAACCTTCGTCGGTACCAGATAAGGCTGAACCCACGCAAGTGTGCATTTGGGGTGACAGCTAGAAAGTTCTTGGGTTTCATGGTGACCTGGCAGGGGATCAAGGCAAACCCGGACAAAGTTCAAGCCATCCTGGACATAAGGTCTCTCACCAACAAGAAGGAAATACAGCGCCTGACGGGAAGGGTGGCCGCCTTGAGCCGTTTCCTGTCCAAGTCCACTGAAAGGTGCCTATCTTTCTTCAAGGCGCTCCGCAAGGCAAATGGATTCGAATGGACGAAAGAATGTCATAAGGCGTTCGAGGGGCTAAAGGAATTCTTATCTACCCCGCTGCTGCTATCCAAGCCAACAGATAGAGAAGAACTCCTTCTGTACCTTGCGGCTTCTCCCGAGGCCATTAGTTCTGTGCTGGTCCGCGTGGACACCAATGGCATGCAAAAGCCGGTGTATTACACAAGCAAGGTGCTCCACGATGCGGAGACCAAGTACTCAAAGATTGAGAAGACTATCTTCGCGTTAATCGTGTCTACCCAGCGCCTACGGCCATACTTCCAAGTCCACCCGATCGCGGTGGTCACAGACTGATAAATGCATAAATAATTATCATTAAATCTATTAATTAATAATTTAACGTACCTATTTTTATTTAATATTTTAATATTTTATATAATATTTTTGATAAAACCTTATCAATTTAAAGAGCTCGATTTTAGGGATTTAATGACGTAAACGGCACTCAAATCGGAGTTAAGATGAGCCCGGAATTGATTTTTCATTTATTTATCTATTTTAGCATGGCTTTTAAAGCGAAGTCGGCAAACCAAGTTCCGACTTCATCGTTTTTTCAGCCCTACCGATTCTTCTCTAAATCCAATCTAATTGTTTCCTCCATTAATTAAGGAATAAATTAGATTAGAAGTTATAAAATTAGATGAATTAAATTCCTTCTGAATGAATTTGAATTTTATTGAAGATTTCTTAAGATTTTCTCACTTGATTTCATCGCTTCCGCACGGCTCTGTTTTCTTAAACGATTCTTCTCCAAATCAATTTCTAACCGTTCCCTCCACCAATTAAAGAATAAATTAGATTGAAGTTATCAAATTGAGTGAATTAAAATCCTCTATAAGGAATTTGAATTTTATTGACGATTTATCAAGGATTTTCTTAGTTGCTTTCGCGTCTCTATTTCTGTTACAGAAATAGTTTCTTCTCCGCGTCTTCTCAGCATCAAAGATTCTACAAATAGCAGCAGCAGCCATCCATGGAGGGTGCATCATGGGAAGGTCCATTCCAGCAGCCGTCCGTGAGTTCTCTGTATGTCCGTGGAGCGTGCAAGGCGTCAGTGGAAGGCTCTGCTCTTCTTCCAGCCGTTCCGTAGAGACTCTGTTCATGAAGGCCGTTATCTGTTCGTCCATGGATTGGAGGGGGGCTCTCGTCCATTGCTCTGCATACCAGGAGACGATCGTGGCTTGGTTCATCCCAGTTTATTTTATTACTTTTTGTTGCATGTTAGAAATTAAAACTCTTTTATTTTAGATTTTAATATGCACTTTTGAATATTATTAAAATAAAAATTTATACATGTTTAATTGTTATTAAATTATAATTAAGTGAAAATAATTTAGATTGATCTATTCCTAAAAGGGACGGGCCGTGATCTATGGGTACGGGCCGTGCTCGTATAAGATAGAGCATATCTTATTATTTTACACTATTAATTATCTACTTAGTTATATATTTAGTAAATTTATAAAATTATTTCAAGATAATCGCTAAAGTCCCTGTGGAATCGATCCCTTACTCTCACTATTCTAATAGTGAAATTAAGGTGTTTAAATCGTTGCGCTACGATACGCATTAGGTTTTTGGCCACCAACCTCTAAAGACAATTCTCGCTCGCCCGGATACTTCGGGTCGATTGGCAAGGTGGGCGCTCAAGTTGGGGGAATTTAATCTATCTTTCCGCCCTTGGTTGGCCATGAAATCTCAAGTCCTGGCAGATTTTTTGGTCGAGTGCACCTGGGGAGAGGAGCAACCCGAAGAGCCCTCTGCAAACCCCTCGCCTCTCAGAACCAGAGATGATGAATGGGTCCTTCATGTAGACGGGGCATCAAATTCTCAAGAGAGCAGAGCAGGCCTCATCCTGGCCAACTCGGACGGAGTTGTAACCGAGTGCACACTCCGCTTCCTCTTTCTAGCCACCAATAATCAGGCGGAATATGAAGCTCTGCTGTTTGGGATAAGATTAGCCCGAGAGCTTGGGATAAAGCGCCTTAGGGCGTTCACTGTCTCCCAACTGGTCGCTGGCCAAATCGCAGGGGAGTATGAAGCAAGGGATCCCATCATGTCCCGCTATTTAAGTATGGTACAGTCGCAAGCTTCTCTCTTAGTTTACTTTAATGTTAGCTACATCCCTCGAGGGGAGAATGCTAGAGCCGACGCTTTATCCCATCTTGCCACCTCAACTGATGGGATGCTGGGAAGAGCTTATGTAGAGCACCTGGAAGCCCCGAGTATTGACGTAACAAGAAAAACTCCGCCAGTTGAGCAGGAGCCTTCCTGGATGGATGCTTATGTCCGGTACCTTACCAATGGTACCCTCCCAGAAGACCCTACCGAAGCCAAGAAACTCAAAAGACGAACTCCGAAGTTTTTCATAATGGAAGGAAAACTCTATCGAAGGTCGTTCTCATACCCGGTTCTCAGATGTGTTGGCCCCACAGAAGTAGATTATATCCTGTGAGAGATACATGAAGGTATATGTGGAAGCCATCTGGGTGGCAGAGCTCTCACATACAAAGCCCTATGGCAGGGATATTACTGGCTGACAATGAAGGAGGATGCGTCCGAACTTGTTAAGAGGTGTGACAGCTGCCAGCGCCATGCTAACATTCAACATCAATCGACATCCCAGCTGACCCTCCTGGCCGCACCCTGGCCCTTCGCCCAGTGGGGCATGGACATCCTGGGACCATTCCCTCCAGCCTCTGGACAACGCAAGTTCTTAGTGGTAGCAGTTGACCATTTCACCAAGTGGATCGAGACGGAGGCTCTTGCTAAGATCACCGAGGGCAAAGTAAGGTCTTTCTTCTGAAAGTCTGTCGTGTGCCGGTTCGGACTGCCACACACCCTCGTTACTGATAATGGACGACAGTTTGACAACACGGCCTTTGGGAATTCTGCATCAGTCTGGGCATCCATCAACGATTCACCTTTGTGGGGCACCCCCAGACCAACGACGCAGCCGAGGTGACCAACCGCATTATCCTCCAAGGGCTCAGGGTCCGGCTAGATGGCTGCAAAGGACGTTGGGTGGAGGAACTTCCCAATGTATTGTGGGCATACCACACGATGCCATGAGCCCCCACCGGAGAAACTCCTTTCAGCCTGGTCTTTGGGACCGAGGTAGTCATTCCGGTGGATATAGGAGTCCCCAGTCCCTAGACAAAGTTATACCACGAAGAGAGCAACCCAAATCAGCTGAGGGCCAATCAAGATTTAGTGGAAGAATTGTGAGACCATGTGCAACTTTGTATGGCGGCTTTTCGCCAGTGAGCAGCCAAATACTACAATGCTCGAGTACGGTCCAAGACGTTTCGCCCTGGAGATCTCATTCTGTGATGAGCTGAAGTATCAAAGCCGATGGAGGGGGGCAAGCTGGCACCGAAATGGGAAGGACCATACCGTGTCAAGAAGGTACTTCATCACGGGGCATACAAAGTTGAAGAGCTAGACGGGAAACCACTTCCTCGCACTTGGAACGCTGATAATTTACGCCGGTATTATCAGTAATGTGCTAACTTCATTAATTTAAACCTGCTTGACAGATTGCTGTTCAAAATGTTTGCATTGTTTTTTGAGTGATCACGCTTTGGACTAAAGACCGGCTCCGCGTCGGCACCAAAGACCGGCTCCGCGTCGGCAATTAAGCCCGGCTCCGTATTGGCACCAAAGACCGGCTTCGCGTCGACACCAAAGACCGGCTCCACATTGGCACCAAAGACCGGCTCCACATCGGCAATTAAGTCCGGCTCCGCATCGACACCAAAGACTGGCTCCGCGTCGGCAATTAATCCTGGCTCCGGGTCGGTATCAAAGACCGGCTCCGCGTCGGCAATTAAGCCCGGCTTCACGTCGACACCAAAGACCGGCTCCGCGTCGGCACCAAAGACTGGCTCCGCAATAGCATAAAAGACCGGCTCCGCGTCGGCATAAAAGACCAGCTCCGCATCGGCAATTAAGCCCGGCTCCGCGTCGGCATAAAAGACCAGCTCCGCATCGGCAATTAAGCCCGGCTCTGCGTCGGCACCAAAGACCGGCTCTGCGTCAACACCAAAGCCTGGCCTCGCGTCGGCACTTAAAGACAGCGTGTTGGCGCATATAGTCCCATTCTGCGTGACATATCTAACGAGGTAGTAGGCATTCCACGGCTTCGCACCGGAACGAGCGGGGTCTTATACTACCTATAGTTCAACTTTCGTCTCTGCAACCGAAATTGATCCCGCATCAGTTTCCTAACATATAGAAATCATGCTCTTCAGCCATTGGTTGTTGATTCGCGACAACTCACACAAGTAAAGCTAATTATGACCAAAGACAAGTGTTGAGAATTGAAATATTCATTGATGGCTAAAAGTTTACAAAATTGCCGATCTGAGTCAGACTTGGAGCAATACAAAAAAAAAAAAAACTAAGGGTCATTTGGGACTGGATCATCATCTTCAGGGACTTCATCTGGATCCAACCCTTCAATCCCCTCGAGGTCGTAGAGTTCCTGGATTTTTTCCTTGCAGTCCTGAAAGCCGGCCTCGTAAGCGAATGTCGTCAATTCGGCTAATTCCTTACTAAAGGATTTAGACTTTCTGATATCCTCTACGGCCTCTGCAGTTCTTTTCTTTGCCTCGAAGGTTTTCCGCTCGGCCTCCATGACCTTTTTATCGGCCTCGGCGGCCTCCCTCTTGGCTTCGGTCACCGCCGTCTCCAAGCCGGCAATCTTGGCATCGGACTGGCGGGCGACCTCTTTGGCTACATCTATTTCAATGGAGGCGGAATGTAATCGGTTCTTCAAAATGCATATTTCTGATTCCGCCACCTCCAGTCTTTCCTCGACCATTCTTTGCTTTTCTTTGGCCGCCTGGGCGTTATCCAGCTCGTTGGCCGCCCGACGCTGGGCAACTTTCAGCGCGTACTCTACCTTCTCGGCTCTTAGCTGGATGGTTTCGACTTTGCCCTTTAAAGTGGCCCGGGTATCCTCCAGGGCCATTTCTGCCTTTTCTGCCCTAGCCTGGAGTGATAGCATCTCCTCCCGCGACTGATCAAGGGTAGCATCACTCAGGGTCCAAAGGTCCCTCATGGCAATCATAGAGTTCAGCGCCTGGACGGAGTGTCAATGTTAAAAAAAAAAATAAAGGCGAAAAGGTTAATAGGGCAAAGCTCACCTAAAGGTGTGCCATAGATGCCTCGCGGAAGAAGATGGCCCTCCCCTGATGCCGGAGAAACTCCTGCACCTCAACTACAGATGCTTCATCCAATGCTCGCTCGGCCCAGCGGCTATGGTTCGCCAAAAGTGATTGGAAGGAAGGGTCGACGCCCTTCCTTTCCACTGACACGGGGGCCACGGGGGAGGACTCCGCCTCCGACTCTGCTACCTTCGGCCCCTTGGCTGGTGGAGGCGCTTCGGTTGTTGCCCCTTTGGGGGGCATGGTAACTGCTGGAGTCGGCCTTGTTGTTGCAAGGACTGGCTAGGTCTCCATGGCTTCGGGCGGGGGTGACGGTGCTTTTGTGACCTGTTCCAAAGAAGGATTGAGCAGAATGACAGGAGGGGGAGCCGGTATTGAAGGTGATTCTTTTCCTCCTGCTTGGCTCCGCCCAACTTCCTCGCTTGCCTCGGCCCTTACCGTGTCTTTTCTGGCGGGCTCGTTGGCTTGGGCTCTGGCTGCCTCGCGCACGTGCGGGGGATCCACAACTTTGGCCCTTCCAGCGTCGGCCCTTCCAGCGTCGGCCCTTTTCAAAACCTTAGCGCGCAGGGGCTTCACAACTCTGACCCCTCTAGCGTCGGCCCTCCCCGCGTCGGCCCTCCTTGGAATCTTGGCAACGACCCTCCTTTCAGCGGGGGGCTCATTCCCTGTTGCCTTCCTCTTCTTGGTAACCGCTTGCTTGAGCTCGCGAAGCGATGGCATCATCCCTATAAAAAACAGGAGATGAGTAAAAAAAAAAAGAGGGGAAGAAAGAAGGAAAAAGGTGAGTAATCAAGTGCTCACCACCAGAAGGGATTAGGCCGGCGAGACGAATGTTTTCATCGACCAGAAGCTTATTACATCGAGGAACATCGGCAGTTAGAAGCTGCCCGAATGCCATTCGATCCCTTGGGAGGATAGAGGAATCCCTATTGGCGTCGGTGTTGGGTGTCCCCCAGCTTCCACTCACCCCTTCGATATCAGCAAAAAAGAACTTATCCTTCCACCCTTTAACGAAGGTAGAAAGGTACAATTTAAGGATCCTAGTGGGTCTAGGAGTAAAGGAGCACCAACCTGACTGCTTGCGAAGGGTATAAAAACTACGGAATAAGGAGATACTGGCCTCTATGCCTTGCAGGTGACAGAGAACCAGAAAGCCAACGATGGTTTGGATCGAGTTAGGGACTAGTTAGGAAGGTGTTAAAGAATATCGGTCCAGAAGGTTAAGGATGAAAGGGTGGATAGGTAATCGAAGTCCTGCCTTAAAGAAGGCTCCGTACAAGGCAACTCTTCCAGGACGGGAAGAAGTTACCCTGTCATCAGGACTGGGGTAGGACAGACGTAGGTTTGGCGAAAAACTATACTTGGCTCTTAGGTTTACTATGTCTTGAGCAGACATAGTGGAAGTAGTCCCCTCGGGGGACTCCTTGACAGCGCTGAAAGGACCAGCAGTTGTCGGATGGCTCCGGGTGGAGGTACATCGACGGTTAGATGACTCCTGGCTGCGGGGCGTCTGACCGGCCGCCGCTCCGGCGAGGAGTGGTCGGAGGATGGGGTGGACCATTGGCTTGGTAAGGAAGCGGAAGGTTGAGAAGGAGTGGGGGAACGACCCCCGGAATCAGAAATAGAACAAGAGGGCGAGGAAGCCATGGAAACTAACCTGGAAAGCTTGAGCTAAGATCGAAGGAGCACGAGGAGAGAACAGACACGGGAGGCGGACGGACGCTTGCAGACTCAGGGGAGGAAGCTGTAACGTAAGAGAAGAGGGAATGGGAAGGTAAGGACGATTTTTCTTTTTATAGCCCCATTTCAAATCATCCTCGGCCATTCGGTCTGGCCATGTGTCTACCTTCAAATGGAAGCCGCTTCGGCGGCCTACTGGTGCAAAAAATACAAAAAGCTTCACCAATAGAAAGATGGCGGTGGCCTTACCGCAATGATGACACTCACCTTTTTACGACTCATTACTCGAGGGAAATCTTTCCCAATCCCAACAGCCCGAACGGACGAAATGATGGCGCGAAAGTCAGCCGCCCAGTGGATATTAACACCCCTTTCACTGGTGATTACGCGCTCACTCATTTCAGGGACGGGGGGCATCTGATACGGCTGACCATCTCCTCTGGGTGGTGTTATAACCTTTTGCGCGATTTTCGAAAATAATGATGTGACAGCTAATCCCAGAGATGGAATCTTGGCTCCGACCTCCAGCGACAGCCTCCGGCCTTTGGCTCCGGCCTTCAGCGACGGCTCCGGCCTTTGGCTATGGCCTCCAGTATAGCTCCTACCTTTGGCTCCGGCCTCCAGCGACGGCTCCGGCCTTTGGCTCCTGCCGTTGGCTCCGACCTCCAGCGACAGCTCTGGCCTTTGGCTACGGCCTTTGGCTCCGGCCTCCAGCGACGGCTCCGGCCCTAACTTGGTGCCTTTCCTGCATACACTATGACCCACCTCAGGTAATAGATCATGAGATTCGAGATCTGTTACCGTATACCTCGCTCACCGAAATCATGGGCAAGTGCTAGCACGCCCAGCAGTTACCGCCACAAGCGGCCCCCATCCAGCAACGGCTTAACCACTTGTCGTTCGAAGGAGCTTATCCTAACGAGGAAGTTTCGACGGTTCGAAAGAGGACGAAAAGAAAGGAACCTCCCAGACATGTATAAAAGGACCCCGAGCTCAACAGAAAAGGGGATCTCGATCTCTCTCTCTCTACTACACTACTGAGTGACAAGTTTACTAACTTGAGCGTCGGAGGGTCCTCGTCGGAAATACCGGCCCGGGGACTTCTTGCAGGTTTCCAAAGAAGGAAGACGACCTCTCCACCCCATTTGGAGGCCCATAATAGATCTCAGCATGCCCGGCGCTCATCACCGATGATTTATCCGCATCAATTTCCATCACCAACATACTTAATTCAAAAGACCCATTTCCGCATGATAGCTTCCTTTCTTTCTAGTAAGTCGATCAACTTTATATTTAATTTCTTTCAATTGCTAAAATTTTCTCCTTCATATATTACTTTCATTCCTTCTTTGTAATATAGCTTTTCAAAGCATTAGAATTCTTCCGCATGAGAAATAAAATGTTTGAATCATATATATTTATTAGTGATCTACCTTCTGTAGCAGAGTTTACACAAGGAATTCGATTCTTGAGTTGTACTTGACACTTCACTTGGTGAACTATTACTTTAAGAGCTCGGAGTTATTTAAAGATTCTCTATTTTACTAGATCAAGTTAATCTTACTTCCACTGTAGATCTTGTATTTCAACTTCATTCTAATTCAACAAAGCATCTTTGTCCAAGATATCATCGCTACTAATATATGCACTTGCTTAGTTTTATTTTTTCATGTGATTAATTGAAAATTTTAACTTTAACATGCACTACTAAATTGAAAAAATTGTTTGCTCTACTTCATGAACGCTACCATGGAAGAAGAGAACAAGATCAAATTTAGGAGCACCTTTCGTTCATTCAAACTTTCCCTTGCTCTCTGTCTTGTATGTGGTGTGAATCTCTAAGAAACTATCAATGTATCCTTTCTTTATTTAAAACGATACCTAAGTATGATAACGTACCAGCAAAAATCTCCAAGTTTCACGTATTGAAGCTATTGGGCCTGGTGGTGTGGTGCTATCAAGATCTAAATTGGGCTAACTTGTTTTGAGCAAGGTATGGATCATGGGTTAAGATTAATTTAAATCACGGATGTACACTGGCTTGAGAATTAATTTAATCTTACTAGGTTCATCCATAAGAGTTTTTATTGAGTCTTGGTCATGTATTTAAATTCTAATCTCTAGAATTTGAATAAAATAGAAACAAATTCTTATTTTCTAAAACTATTTTCTCCTTCTCTCATCCCCATCTTCCTTCTTGTCTCCGGCCGTTGGCGTGATCCGTGCGTCCGTGAATAGAAGACAAATTGTTGGGCTGCGGTGGGCTTTGAGCGGTGATTCAAGCCTAGGTTCCATTGGCAAGAACAAGAATTCACATTATACACAACAATTGGTATCAGAGTCAAATTCAGAAAAAAGTAATTTAAAAATTTCAAAAGGATGAAAAAAAAAATCAGCGAGGCTTCATCAAATTCTCTTAATTTTTTAAAATCTTTTATGCTATTTTTGGTTGAGATCTGACCATGGGTAGTAGCATAAAAATAGATTTTGAGAAGTTTTATGGAAAGAAAAGTTTCTCCATATAAAAAGTTTGGGTAGAAGACCTCCTTATGCATCAGGATTTAGATTTGGCTTTGAAGAAAAAGCCAGATGGGATGACAAATAAACAGTGCATGTCGATGGAGAAGAAAGCATGTTTAGCTAGCGATCAGAGAATGTCTGATAGGTTCAGCCCTCTATTCAGTGCTAGAGGAGAAGACTTCGAAGGAACTCTGGACGAAGTTGCATACCATATACATGGAAAGGAATATGTGCAACAATTAAGTTGATGTTGAAGAAACACCTTTACATCCTTCAGATGACAGAAGATGGAGATATGTTAGGCCACATCCAGGTGTTCAATCAGATGAGCAATGAATTGCTGAATGTCGGGATCAAAATGAAGGAGGAAGATAAGGCATCACTGCCCACATCATATGACTCATTGGTTACAACACTGCTCTATGAAAATGAGATATTGTTCTATGAAGCTATTGTCTCGGTGCTTCAGACAAATTAGTAGAGGAAGAGGATAACCAAGAAAGCTATTCCCTAGGAGAGTCTATCAGTTGGGGAAAGGTTAGGCAAAGGTAGGGATAGGAGTAGGCCTAAGGAACGGTTAAAGTCCAGGAAGAGAAAGTGCTACAAGTGTGTTGAGATAGGACATTTTAAAAGGGAATGTCCTAAGAGGAAAAATCAAAAGAAAGAAAATGAAGGATCTGAATCTGTGAGTACAGTTGCAGGGCAAGAGGTAGAGGATGATCTCTTAGTGGTATCGGATGGTCACAGGCATAGTACAGAGATATGAACCTTGGATTGAACTTGTTCTCATCATTACACTCTCAATCGATCGTGGTTTAGCACATACATAGAGGTTGATGATGGGTGTGTGACTCTTTGATATGATCACCCTTCTAAGGTGGCAGGGATTGGTACAGTGAGGATGAGGATGTTTGATGGCATGGTATGCACTCTTAGCAAGGTGAAGCATGTTCCAAAACTCAAGAAGAATTCGGTGTCACTGGAGTACCTGAAGTAGACTAGATACAGCTTCAGCAGTCATGCCAAGAGTGCAGTTCTGAACATCTTCAATGGAGTTATGATGGTAATGAGAGGGACAAGGCTGGGAATAACCTATACAGGCTGAAGGACTCTATGATGATCGAAAAAATTGAGGCAGTAGCTATGAAATAGAATCCTCGGGATATGTACATAATGTGGCATTACCGCCTAAGCCATATGGAAGATAGGGGAATGAAAAAATTAAGCAAGAGAGGGCTATTTACAGACCTGAGTGGTGGAGTCATGAAGATCTATGAGCCATATTAGATGGGGAAGCAGAGAAGAGTATAGTTCTCAGTCAACATAGCTAGAAGGCAAAACCCTTGGAGTTAGAACAAATAATTGTCTGGGGACCAGCCCCAGTTTCTTAAGGAATAGGGCCAAATACTTCTTGACCCTGATAGATAATTTCTCAAGGAAGCAATAAGTCTACTTCATGAAGGAGAAATCAGAGATCTTTACCATGTTCAAAATCTAAAAGACTGAGATGAAGAATGAACAGGGTAGGAGTGTAAAGTGTCTGAGGTCAGACAATGGTGGGGAATAACCAGCATAGAGTTTCAGAGTTTTTGTGAGGAGTGGGGCATCAAAAGGCACTTCTCAGTGATGGAAACTCCTTAACAGAATGGGGTGACTGAGAGGAAGAATAGAACATTATTAGAAAAAGAAAGGTGCTTGAGGTTGCAGGCAGGGCTTACAAAGATGTTCTGGATTGACGCAGTAGATGCAGCCAGCACTTGGTTAATTGGTCATCGTACACCATGTTAGATGGAGGCATTTTAGAGGAGATATAGTTCGGAGGAAAGACAAGCCTGAACTATCTAAGGGTGTTTGGATGCATGGCATATGTGCATGTTAGTACTGAGAAGCAGAGTAAGTTGGACGCCAAGTCGAAGAAGATGGTGTTTCTGGGCTACCCATGTAGAATCAAACGGTATCGGCTATGAGATCCCTTGGAAAAAAAGGTTGTAATCAGTAGGAATGTGACCTTGGATAAAAGATCGATTCTTCAGAGCAGAGATGGTACAGATGCACAATAGGAACTACAGAAGGTAAAACACGGTAACACTAGTCAGATGACCTCCTATACAGTCGTGCCATTTACTAGTGGACCAGAAGAATTTGAGATTCAGATGGAAAGGACTGGTAGAGGGGTCAAAAGGTAAGAAGTTTAGCAGGATGCAGCTGGACAGAGGACTCAACAGGATGTAGCTGGGCAGAGGACTGATACTGAGATTTCACCACACAGGCCCAGGAAGAATAGTTCGATATGGGTTTGAGGATTCGGTGTCATATGCCTTGATGATAGAGAATAAAGATCCTTGCACCTATCAGGTGACTGTGGAGAGCCAGAATAGATAGGATGAGATAGATGGGTTCAAGCTATGGCAGAGGAGATGCAGGCTATGGTTAAGAAAATGCAGTCTCTCCATAAGAATGACTTATGTCAATTAGTCTAGTTGCCATAAGGAAAGAAACCCATTGATTACAAATGGGTTTATCAGCATAAAGAAGGGCCTTAAGAGCAAGGGGTATCAGGAATAAGGCAGGACTAATGGCCAAAGGATACTCTCAAAAGAAAGGCATCGACTATAAAGAGCTAATGGAAGTAGAGCTGATGAAGGTAAGGAGAATCCAGCAGATGCACTGACCAAGGTTCTTTCACGGGACAGCTTTTGTATGTATGCAGCTGATGGATACGATAGACATGCTGAGACCTTGAAGCACCAAGATGAAGATTGTTGGGCTTGGTGTGGTGCTATCAAGGCCCAGGTTGGGCTAACATATTTTAGGCTGGGTGTGCATCCAAGGGTTGAGATTAAATTAAGTCACGGGTGTACACGGGCTTGGAAATTAATTTAATCTCATTGGGTTAGTCCATGAGAGTTTTTGTTGAGTCTGACTTAAGCCCACTTAGTCATGTATTTAAACTATAATCTCTAGGATTTGGATGGAATAGAAACATATTCTTTTCTCTCAAAAATATTTTCTCCTTCTCTTATCCCTATTTTCCTTCTTGTCTCAGGCCGCTCGTCCCGTTGGCGTGATCCGTGTGTGCATTCTAGCGGAAGCGTAGTGATCAGGACGAGCGAGGCTTCATGAGGAGGCGTTTCATCCTTCTAGTGAAAAAGATCATGTGAGGTTTCCCGGGTTGAGCATGCAACGAATCGTAGGAAGGCGACGTTGACAGTGGAAGGCACGAGCCACCAGCGAACGAAAAGGGTAAACGGAAAGGATGTTTCACTCCATCGCATGAAGAAAGGTCCACAGGGAGGATTTCTCCCAGGAAGAGGAGGTCTCATATCACGTGGGGGATTTATCAGGAGAGTGGAACCTGACATGGTGGGTGTGGATGGAAGGCAAATCGTTGGGCTTTGGTACGGTGGGCTTTGAGCGGTGATTCAAGCCCAGGGTCCATTGGCAAGAAGGAAAAGTCTTTGTACATCGCTCCCGGTGCAGCAAAGTCGACATGGGCTGCACCGCTTTTTTTTATTGGTCCACGTGGATCCCATGTGGCCTGACACGATGAGACAGAATAGCAGGGGGATAATATTACTTTTTGATCGTACATCCATTAAAAGTCGTTCAGCCTTTCACTATTGGTGTGCAGACGAAAATGCCCTTTCCCTCCAACCTACTTCAACCCGCCATCTTATCGGAAGAGAGAAATGGATCATCGGAGTGAGGATACCAAAGACGTCGAGGGCATCAACGACGTCTTCGACGTGGGAATCCTCCGGGCGAGCAACCCTCTCCTTCTTTGCGTGGACCACCGGGTTCGCGTTGATCAGCCCTAGCATCATCTCTTCCCCGCCAACTTTCCTTCCCCCTCCCTCTCTCGCTCGCTTCTTCCACCACAGTCAAAGCTTGCCCTAGTTCAAAACCCATGATACCCTAGTTCAAAACCACGACACCCTAGTTCAAAACCTTAAGACAAAGCATCAGTTCAAAACCCACGACACCCTAGTTGGAAACCCACGACACCTTAGTTCAAAACCCACGACACCCTAGTTCAAAACCTTAAGACAAAGCATCAGTTCAAAACCCACGACACACTAGTTGGAAACCCATGACACCCTAGTTCAAAACCCACGACACCCTAGTTCAAAACCTTAAGACAAAGCATCAGTTTAAAACCCATGACACCCTAGTTGGAAACCCACGATACCCTAGTTCCAAACCCATGACACCCTAGTTCAAAACCTTAAGACAAAGCATCAGTTCAAAACCCACGACACCCTAGTTCAAAACCCACGACACCCTAGTTGGAAACCCACGACACCCTAGTTCATAACCCACGACACCCTAGTTCATAACCCACGACACCCTAGTTCAAAACCTTAAGAAAAAGCATCAGTTCAAAACCCACGACACCCTAGTTCAAAACCTTAAGACAAAGCATCAATTCAAAACCCACGACACCCTAGTTGGAAACCCATGACACCCTAGTTCAAAACCCACAACACCCTAGTTCAAAACCTTAAGACAAAGCATCAGTTGGAAACCCACGACACCCTAGTTGGAAACTCACGATACCCTAGTTCAAAACCTTAAGACAAAGCATCAGTTCAAAACGCACGACACCCTAGTTCAAAACCCATGATACCCTAGTTAGAAACCCACGACACCCTAGTTCATAACCCACGACACCCTAGTTCAAAACCTTAAGACAAAGCATCAGTTCAAAACCCACGAAACCCTAATTGGAAACCCACGACAACCTAGTTCAAAACCCACGACATCCTAGTTCAAAACCTTAAGACAAAGTATCAGTTCAAAACCCACGACACCCTAGTTGCAAACCCATAACACCCTAGTTCAAAACCTTAAGACAAAGCATCAGTTCAAAACCCACGACATCCTAGTTCAAAACCTACGACACCCTATTTCAAAACTCACGACACCCTAGTTCATAACCCACGACACCCTAGTTCAAAACCTTAAGACAAAGCATCAGTTCAAAACCCACGACACCCTAGTTCAAAACCCACGATACCCTAGTTCAAAACCTTACGACAAAGCATCAGTTTAAAACCCACAACACCCTAGTTGGAAACCCACGACACCTTAGTTCAAAACCCACGACACCCTAGTTCAAAACCTTAAGAAAAAGCATCAGTTCAAAACCCATGACACCCTAGTTCAAAACCCACAACACCCTAGTTCAAAACCTTAAGACAAAGCATCAGTTCAAAACCACGACACCCTAGTTGGAAACCCACGACACCCTAGTTCCAAACCCACGACACCCTAGTTCAAAACCTTAAGAAAAAGCATCAGTTCAAAACCCATGACACCCTAGTTGGAAACCCACGACACCCTAGTTCATAACCTATGACACCCTAGTTCAAAACCTTAAGACAAAGCATCAGTTCAAATCCCACAACACCCTAGTTCAAAACCACGACACCTCAACTGCCAGAGAGAATCCAGAGTAAGCCTAGTAAACGATAACTAAAAGATCATAATTCTTCTCCAGCAACTCGTGGTTATACTGCAGCACCTGAGGGTGTTTCTTGGTCATGGTGAACACATCCTCGCAAGAGAAGCCATGGCTGAACAAGAGATCGATCACCTTCTGCATGTTCTCGCAGCTCGTCCTTGTCGCTGCACCCACTGCTGAAACAAGCTCTCTGGTGCGGTGTCTGTAGCCGATCTTCACGAGGAAAGCCAACTTCTTTGAGAGGTTGTCTTCGAAGGAAAGGGTTATGAAGAGAGGGGCTTTGATCAAGAACTTGAAGATGTCCTCGGCATTGCTCATCTTGCACTGATGGAGAAACTCCATTCTGGGCTTCAGCTTCCTCTCCTTGCTTACGCTGAATATGTGGGGATGCACCGTTGCAATCTTAAAGACCTCTTCATCGGCGAGGCCAATCGATCTCCAGAACTCCAAGTGCGATTGGAGGTGCTCTACAGTGTAGGATATGAGGGCAGGCCATTTGTTGATCATGAACCCGGTGGCCTCCTTGTTTCCCCTACCGAGCTTAGCAAGGTACTCAACCCTCGGGATCAGCTGGTTTTCGAGATCCAAATTCAGAAGCAAAGGGCGCCGGACGATTACCTCCGGCCAGCCGTAGCCTTTCAGAAAAACAATCATCTTCTCCAGCCCTTCGATGGGTCTCTCGCTGAACACCTTCATGATGTTCACATTATTGAAAATTCCCTGAAATTTTCAACAATTTCATCTGACTTGTAGCCAAACTGTGCTTCTGAGATGCCTTGAGGGCTCCCCAGACTGGCCCATAATTCAACAGATCCCTAATGTGAGAGTCCAGAACTACGATGGAACCACAATTTTATGCTATACCAAAAACTCCTACAGTTACAGAACCAATGCAAGCATCGATGGTTGGAGGGAAATCTTGAAGAGATTGAATCCCTTAACAGGCTTCCATGAGATACCTTCCGTGCGTCCGTGCGTTCTCTTGGAGAGACAACATCCACGTCTTCTAACGGACTTCTCCTCCACGCTTCCGCTGCGTACGTCTTCAAGGCCTTCTTGATGGCTGCCACTGTGGCCTCTTGGCGTGGCTTCTTGGCTTCTAGTGATGAAACTCCCACATGAGAATCTTCATGTAATCCCACGAAACGCGAGAGTCTTCACGTAACTCCCACGGAAGGACTCAAACGTAGCCTCCGTGTCTTTCGAGCGGGACCTTCACGTGTTTTCCTGGGAGCGGCAAGGGAAAGAAGAGAGAGAGAGAGGGAGGAGGAGAAAGAGAAACGGCTGCCGCCTTGTGATGAGAGATAGAATTTTTGGAAGAAAAGAATCTGTTCTATATTGCTTAAAACCCTAGAGACTAGAGTTTAAATACATCCATGAAGTGGACCAGGACTCAACAAAACTCCCATGGACTAACCCAACGAGATTAAATTAATCCCTAAGTCCGTGTACACCCAGAACTTGATTTAATCTCAACCCTTGGACTCAAAAAACCAGCCCAATACAAGTTAGCCCCCTCAAGACCCAACAACCTAGGCCTTAACCGTATTGAGCCTACAAACCTCCACCCTATGATTTAAGCTTTGGAGTACCACACCAGGCTCTACAAATCTGTCAACCTCCTCTTGTCTTCAGTAAGGCCATTTTAGATCAGGGTATGTTTTCCAGCCATGTCTCTATTTTCCTTCATATTGTTATTGTTTTACTAGGCTTACTCTGGATTCTCTCTGGCAGTTGAGGTGTATGTCCATGGAAATAGACCTTGCTACGGCTAGGGTGTCTCTCTGGCAGTTGAGGTGTCTCTCTGGCAGTTGAGGTGTCGCTGGAGAAGAATTATGATCAGACCTTAAGAACTAGGGTGTCGTGTGTTTTGAACTAGGGTGTCGTGGGTTTTGAACTAGGGTGTTGTAGGTTTGAACTGATGCTTTTTCTTAAGGTTTTGAACTAGGGTGTCGTGGGTTTTGAACTAGGGTGTCATGGGTTTTGAACTAGGGTGTCGTGGGTTTTGAACTGATGCTTTGTCTTAAGGTTTTGAACTAGGGTGTCGTGGGTTTTGAACCGATGCTTTTTCTTAAAGTTTTGAATTAGGGTGTTGTGGGTTTTGAACTGATGCTTTTTCTTAAGGTTTTGAACCAGGGTGTCGTGGGTTTTGAACTAGGGTGTCGTGGGTTTTGAACTGATGCTTTGTCTTAAGGTTTTGAACTAGGGTGTCGTGGGTTTTGAACTAATGCTTTTTCTTAAGGTTTTGAACTACGGTGTCGTGGGTTTTGAACTAGGGTGTCGTGGGTTTTGAACAGATGCTTTGTCTTAAGGTTTTGAACTAGGGTATCGTGGGTTTCCAACTAGGGTGTCGTGGGTTTTGAACTGATGCTTTGTCTTAAGGTTTTGAATTAGGGTATCGTGGGTTTTGAACTAAGGTATCGTGGGTTATGAATTAGGGTGTCGTGGGTTTCCAACTAGGGTGTCGTGGGTTTTGAACTGATGCTTTTTCTTAAGGTTTTGAACTAGGGTGTCTTGGGTTTTGAACTAGGGTGTCGTGGGTTTTGAACTGATGCGTTGTCTTAAGGTTTTGAACTAGGGTCTTGTAAGTTTGGAACTAGGGTATCGTGGGTTCCCAACTAGGGTGTCATGGGTTTTGAACTGATGCTTTGTCTTAAGGTTTTGAACTAGGGTGTCGTGGAATTGGAACTAGGGTGTCGTGGGTTTCCAACTAGGGTGTCGTGGGTTTTGAACTGATGCTGTCTTAAGGTTTTGAACTAGGGTGTCATGGGTTTCCAACTAGGGTGTCGTGGGTTTTGAACTGATGCTTTGTCTTAAGGTTTTGAACTAGAGTGTCGTGGGTTTCCAACTATGGTGTCGTGGGTTTTGAACTGATGCTTTGTCTTAATGTTTTGAACTAGGGTGTAGTGGGTTTCCAACTAGGGTGTCATGGGTTTTGAACTGATGCTTTGTCTTAAGGTTTTGAACTAGGGTGTCGTGGGTTTTGAACTAGGATATCGTGGGTTTTGAACTGATGCTTTGTCTTAAGGTTTTGAACTAGGGTCTCGTGGGTTATGAACTAGGGTGTCGTGGGTTTACAACTAGGGTATCGTGGATTTTGAACTGATGCTTTGTCTTAAGGTTTTGAACTAGGGTGTCGTGGGTTTTGAACTAGGGTGTTATGGGTTTCCAACTAGGGTATCATGGGTTTTGAACTGATGCTTTGTCTTAAGGTTATGAATTAGGGTGTCGTAGGTTTTGAACTGATCCTTTGTCTTAAGGTTTTGAACTAGGGTGTCGTGGGTTTTGAACTAGGGCGAGCTTTGACTGTGGTGGAAGAAGCGAGCGAGAGAGGGAGGGGGAAGGGAAGTTGGCGGGGAAGAGATGACGCTAGGGCTTATAAACGCGAACCCGGTGGTCCACACGAAGAAGGAGAGGGTTGCTCGCCCGAAGGATTCCCACGCCGAAGACGCCATCGATGCCCTCGACGTCTTTGGTATCCTCACTCCGATGATCCATTCCTCTCTTCCGATAAGATGGCGGGTTGAAGTAGGTTGGAGGAAAAGGGCATTTTCGTCTGCACACTAATGGTGAAAGGCTGAACGATTTTTATTGGATGTACGATCAAAAAGTAACATTATCCCCATGATATTCTATCCCATCGTGTCAGGCCACATGGGATCCACGTGGACCAATAAAAAAAAGCGGTGCAGCCCACGTCAGCCTTGCTGCACCGGGGGCAATGTACAAAGACTTTTCCTTGGCAAGAATCCATGCTACTGCTGCACAGGGAATCTGGTTATTACACAACAGAACCTTGACCAGGAATCTCTCTAGATTTCAACTCCAGCAATGCACGCAGTACATAAATTTTAAACTCAAAATTCGAGCAAGCATATTTTGCCAAGGGGACTTTTTTTTTTTTTTTTTGATAAAGATGGGCGATCACACTAGTCTAGTATGAGTCAGCCCAGATACATCAGATTACAAAATTTGTAATAACACAGGAGGACATTGTTCACCCATCGTCCATATCCTATATCCTACATGCTGAGCCACGGCCGTCGCTGCCCAGTCAGCAGCCGTGTTGGCTTCACGAAATACATGACAAATCTGGGCAGTATCCATCTCCTGAAGCATGATCCAGATATCTCTTAAGATCGGATTGGTGGATACATCAGGAGCACTCTCTTTCCGCATCCACTGTATGACAGTCATAGAGTCTCCCTCAATAACAAGCCTCTGAGCTTGAATAGTCTGCACCGCATAAGAAATACCCGCCCATGCAGCGCAAAGCTCAGCCATGGGAACAGAGAAGTCTAGAGACCCAAATCCATCCACCGCTATCATATTACCCTGTGGACCGCGTATGATGAAGGCCGAACCAGCTAGTCTACCGCGAACACTCCCATCGAAGTTGATTTTGATAAAACCTGGAGGAGGGGGCTTCCAGGAAATAAATACCGTACGACGGTTCGCTGCCGAAGCAGCAGGGGAACCCCAGAGGCCAGAGGTGTCAAAACCAACAGAATGAAGAGCACGGGCACAATCCGCGGACAATGATATGATTTTCCTCATTAGCTGATGTGAAGAAATACAATCCTCCGAAAAGATAATCTGGTTCCTTGATAGCCAAATCTGGTATGCCGTGATCGCCCAAAGACCACGCATGTGCTGAGGAGCCATCCGAAGATCCTGGAGAAAGATAGGACGAGGAGAACCGTAGACATCCACTTGTACTCATAGCCCATCAAATGCCAAATCCATCTAGCTCTAGGGCATTTGAATATAGCATGATCGATAGTCTCGTCCTCCATACCGCACAAGGGACAGGTCGACTGGATAGGGAGACCCCTACGGGAGAGCATAACACTCGTCGGTAGGCAGTCCCACAGAAGCTTCCAGATAAAAAGCTGAACCCTAGGAAGAGTGGGAAGCTTCCATATCCATGCAGCATCCTTTGTATTATGAGCCCGAGGCCTGAATATCTTGACAAGATCCCTGAGAGGGGCCCTAGGGAGGGAGGATCTCTGCCAAAGCCTCATATCTGCAGAGGGCAAGAGATAAGAGGGATCGATAGAATCCGCTGAGATAGATCCTCACCAAATAGACTAGTCACCATGGGGGTATTCCAGGAGGGGGGGACTGATGAAATCAAATCCTTAACCCTCAAGGGGACTTCAATCAGTTGATCTTCTTCTCAGTTTTTGCGCTGAGGTTCTAAATTTCACTCATAAAGAAGTTATTTTCATCAAAAAGTAAGGACAGAAAAATAAAGTACGCAGTTGCGTGATAGGCACAAAGTGAACTATTCTTTCACCTTTTATTCAGTGTTTTGAAAATAGGATCGGATCGGTCAATCTAATCGGTTCAATCGAAAATCGGTTATCAGTTCGGTCCGATTTTATTTTTTAAGTTAACTTTTATATGATCCAATAAAAATTAAAAATACCTATTGAACCGATCGGATTTCAACCGATCTAACCCGATTTTTAATTTTTTTTATTTTTTATTTAAATTATATTTTTATTTTATTATTTTATATTATTAAATTAAAATTTAATTATAATATTATTCAGTCTGATCAAACTGATTCATCCAATTGAACCGATTGATCCACAACCCAAATGTTAAGCCAGTTCGTTGTTTAGTCCAATTTTTAAAACATTGTTTCTATTAAAGGTTATTGTATGCCCGCCACTTTAAAGCAACATACATCAATTTTTTGAGGGTTTCTTCCTCTTTGGAAGTAACATTTATTAAATAAATTAAACTTCATCAAAATTGATTTTAAGTTCAAATAAAAAAATAATAAAATTACGTTAAATAACTGATAATTAACACAAAATTTTATTAAATATTATATAATAAATTATATAAAACATAATTTTTTTAATTTATGCTATTAACTGAATGACAGCGATAGAATTCATAGATTTTCAAGGCTGCTCAGATGATAAGATTGATGCAAATTAGTAGCTCGCTTCCCGTTGAAAGTAAACAGCTAGCTGCAGCTATATGATTAAAGACATTACAATTAATATTCTAATAAGAAACCAACGGACCAAGATGGCAAATGTCACTGTTCAAGTTATTACTACGTCATCACACCGAATACCACAATTGGAGCAAGCTTTCGAGCTATGTCGTCCACGTCAGAGTAATAACAACCCTCTTCGTCTTGATCCAATGCTAACCTAAGCATTAATTTAACATCAGGCATGACACACAAAGTAGCAGTCATCTTCAATACATTTATCGATATCCTAATTTTGTTAATATTAATTTGGTCCAGCTGTCGTTCCATTGACAGTATACTGGAGAGTCCAGAAGCCACGTTGACCGGCCAGGAGGGGAAAAAAAAAAAAGCAAATTAAAGGGCTGCAAAAAGATGTTAATGTTATCGATCGGGCGCATTTTTTTTAAAAAAAGAAATAAATGGCATGCATGTATGCACACACCACACATACATATATACACATGAACGTGTATATATATATATATATACACATATGTATACATACGTACGTACGTATGTGTATATTTCGAGCCCTTTGATGCGGGCGAGTCGTTTCCTGAGACATCAAAAGAAAGCTCCGTTGGTTGCAAGTTATTAGAACTCTCTATCCAGCTCTTAACAGATAGTAAAAATATATAATATGTCTGCAAGTAATATAAAAATCAACAAATCAACCATGAGATGCATGCATTATATAATAAATAACAACCATATATAATATAATCCACTACTATCTTTTTTATCATTTGAGCAGCTTCACGACGGCAGACTTGCTATGGTCGTTACTTATAAAAAGAATATTGGGAAGACTTAATTTAGAAACCTACGAATTCCAATTCTTTGTCATCCTGTTACTAGATAGATTTAAAAAATGTAGACAGATATTGTTTTATATTATTCATTGCAAATTATTATTCTTACTTCTTTCTTCTTGAGAATGACGATGAAGATATATGCCTCTCCTTTTTATGTGAAATTTAGAACCACACAGAGCAAAAGTACTGAGGAGCGAGATCAACTGATGGAAGTCCCGTTGGCAAAATATGCTTGCTGGAATTTCGAGCTTAAAATTCCAGTACTACGTACGTACATTGCCTGGGGGTTAGTCTAGAGAGATTCCTGACCTTCAACACGTGAGAATTCTATTTTCTAGTCTTAGCTAGTATTTGGAGGTCATACTTAGAGATTGACTTACATAGAGAGAGGGGATAGTAACAGAAAGTTTGAATAAATGTAAGGTACTCCTAGATTTGATCTTGGTTCTTTTCTTTCATGACAGTGTTCGCAAAGAACAGCTATCAATTTTTTCAGTTTAGCGTATTTCTCTTTCTAATAGATTCTATAAGGCATGGGCCAGGCAGCCGGTGGCATGTCATCAAAGTGCTATGACGTCTGCAGGGGAAGAGATGTCTTCCTTTATGTCGTCCCCTTTTTTTCTCAAAAATAATCAAAGATCAGAGTGATATATTTTCCATGCATGTTCTTCAAAACTAGTCTACTTTATGTTAGTGTTTCCTTATTGCACATAAAAAGAGAAATAAGCTAGATAAAGTTCCACTAAGATATTATGAGCACATGGACTAATAGTTCAATCTAATTTAAAAGGTAAACTTCAATAGATCGACGTTTCAATATTGAAATAATATCTAAAGAAAACACATATCCTATGCATATACAAGTTTCTTTACAAGCATTACAATATAGCATCATCCACTCGATTCAATTCTAGTTACACTATTAAATAGCATGGTAAAATAAGATTTGGTTAAGTGTACAGCTCGACCACCTATAAAGCCCCAGTTACTTTAATTTCTCAAACTTTTCTCGTGTTTGGCGTA
Organism: Calamus simplicifolius; assembly: GCA_900491605.1. Taxonomy (NCBI): domain Eukaryota; kingdom Viridiplantae; phylum Streptophyta; class Magnoliopsida; order Arecales; family Arecaceae; genus Calamus; species Calamus simplicifolius. The sequence continues at coordinate 2,234,728 of UESW01003995.1, read as the reverse complement.
AAATCATATGGAAATCCAGTTTGAGATGTAGTCTAAATATTGCAACAAGCTGAAACTCTTTGAGTGACACGCAGCTATGCACCGTCTAAAGATCATGGATCAAACTCAATGAATGCCGCTGCCACCTTCAATGTCCCCTGAGGTATCCCCAAGAGCTGGCCATCTTGGTGCCACACTGGCGATTTTTCTATCCACCCATCGTCGCATCCTTAGGTACCAATGCTGCTCCCTGGATGCCTCTGGTGATGATCTCTTGTGAACCATTGCTTGGAGAGCAGACACCAAGCTCCGGCATGGGTCTCGAACGAGAGGGATCAAAGGTCCGGTGCATAAGATATATACAATCCATCGATACTGGATATTGATGATAACTCCAGAAAGGGAAGCAAAGGTTAATGCTGCAAAGAAAACAGTGATACTCTCTAATATTCCGGCAACGGCAGCAAACCGAGGCCGGAAAGTGTGGCCTCCCAGAGCCGAGGAGAATAAACCGACGGTAGAGAAGGCCAGGATGTCCATGTGAGTGAAATGGGCTCCTATAGGTGCCACCAACTCCTGGCCACGACTGCTCGCAAGGTACGAAGACACAAGAGCTAACATGGCGCCGAAGGCAGCGACGTGCATGTTATCGGTCAAATGCCGGAGGATTGGCTCACAAGATCTTGGCAGCAGAAGCCCCCCGCTCTGGTGGTTCCCCAACTCCATTGGAAATTAAGAACATATAACGAGTAGAATGGACTAGAAAATAGTGGGGGTCGCCATTCCCTGACCTTTATTAGCCTTCTTAAATACTTGCTTTGGCCGATAGGATCCAACCATTGCCACGTCGAATGGATGTACGTCCCCGTCCGGGCCGTTCTATTGTTATGTTTGTTTTGGGATAAATGCTGGAGCACACTTCTACCACGTTAACTAAGTTAATTACTTAGCGGAGCTTCATTGAACGACAAAAGAAGTGGATCCCACGGCATGTTCTCGGGTACTACTCTCTCCCAAACAAAAATGCGAGTCTCCAAATAGATAGAATTCGTAGGAGAATTGAAAAAAAAAAAAATGACGTAATGATCGCAGCGATTTGCTGGCGGCACCTGCTATTTCATCGGGCAGGCTGCTAAAATTTAGACCTATTTGGACGGGAGAACAAGTGGAGAGTATTTCTACCGAATATCCACAAAAGGTAGGAGATAGGTTCATATCGGGAGGCGATGAGTGAGCAGTCAAGACAATATATAATTCTATTCACTATATTTTGAGCATAACTTTTATTCCACTACGTACTTTTATAGAATAGTTTATATTGCCTTCTTTTTATTAAAAAAAAATATTTCAGAAGTCCAGCACATACTAGGACTCTGAATCCAATATATTGTCACCTCTTAAATATATATATACTGGATGGTTTTTAGCATGTGCAGGGATCTAATCCAGCCAACCCAGCATAATTCCAATCCATATCTAATTTATCATAAGATAGTTGCTTGAATGTTGACTCAACATCTTTAGACAGCAATGAGCTTACGTAAAAACTTACAAACGTCCAAAATGATCCGAAATTACTTGTCAAGACGAAGTATATACCGGAAAGATGTCATCGAGACATCTTCTGCGCTTATGCCCGACGCCAACTTATTTGAATGTCAGCACGTACGGAATAAATAGACGAGAGTACCAATGTTTTGGATCACAACTTATCAGTACTAAATAATTTCAAGGGGGGAATATTTGCCCTGATCAGAGTCCTTCTACTGTTGCACCAAGTGGATGTATTGCCATACTGGGTTTCTTCAATTGAGAAGGATTAGTAGGTGATCAATGATTTTGGTTTTTAATATTAGGAGGAGACTTTTTATTTTTTGACAGTGAACGAGGAAGTTAAACACTGCTAATTTGAATAGGAAAAAATTATATACAAGAAGAAGAGGAATTAATTTACAATAGTACCTATCAAGCTGAATTTAACAAGGATTTCAAAGTGACATAAGCTTAGCGTCTTTGCCCACAGAAATACAACGCCAGGATGCAAAGGAGATAGAAGAGAAATATCTAGACAGCGGCTAGCGGAAGAAAGGAGAATATAAAGAAAAAAATTATAGGGTTTCTTTCTCTGAAGGTGCCATCACAATGCAAGAAGAAGTTGGTCTCAAGAATTTTTTATTCTTTTGAGGGGATTAAAAGGATAAGCAATTCCAATCCGAGTAGGAATCCAGTTAGCAAAAGCCTTTATAGCAGAGAAAAGTTCAAACCCCCTGATGCAGTCTCCCATTGAGGCAGTTTCTAGGCGGTAGGGAGAAGCTGTGTGGCCTTTGCTTTCTCTCTCTATTCACTTTCAGTTAATATTTTAATTGAATAGAATTAGATTATCCGTGAAAGGAAGTTGCCAAACTTTGTTCATAATAGGACAAGTGAGATACCCGTGAATACACTGCTGCATGCTGGCCGTATTCTGTTGTTTTCCATGAAAAAGATAAGCCGTTGATAAAAAAAACTCGATGAAAATAACGGCTAGAATTTAGAGCTCATCTCAAGAAGTGCCAGATGGCCGGAGAACTGGCATTGCTCTCGTGTTGGAAACGTACGATGCTACACATTTACTGACATCTATCTACCAACAAAGTCCGTCACAAGGTCTCGTGCTGTCACGTGGCACTTTGTAGTGAGTAGTGACGTGAAGGGTAGGACGGACAACGCTGACAGGACTCACAGGGAAAATTGGGATCCACACTTGCTGTTGATTACCATTAAAATTCTTGTGCGAAAAGGTCATTTAACCATGATGTTCTTTACTTAAGCGTTGATTGGGAGCAAGCGTTTGTCCCTAGCTAGCACTAACCCTGGTGGTAGAATCTCTTGGATTCTGCGAGCTATAATGGAGATACCCTTTTTTGATTACCCTGTAACTTATAATTGTAACCTTTAACATCAGTATTGCTTTTTCTAAGGTCTTATCGTTATGCAACCCTCAGATCTGTAGTAGGTTAGAGTTTAACTTTTGAAATCTTGAATCCAAAATTTTAAATAATACTTTTCGGTTAGTTTTTTTTTTTAATGAGTTATTATGAATGAGAAGTATATGGAAGCTCATATTGGTGGGTATTTAACTTTACATTGGCTATGCACTGCTAAAGAGATTTTAGGTATTTATATAGGATTAAAAAGTCTTAATATTACCTTTTTGACCAGTCTTTTGAGTAAAATTTAAGATTATGACAAATAATATTAGAGCAAACTTAATTCATGGCCCATGTAAAATAAGGAACACTATATATGAGTTCTATGTATTTATAGAATTTGATTAGTTTTGGATATAGATGAAATTTGATTGGATTTGGATGAAAATTTAGATATGAATCTTCAGCTTGATAAAAATATCAGGATTTGAATGAAGAGAGTGCATGAAAACTTATAATAGCGAAGAATATGCGAAAGCTCACGATAACAAGTATCTACTCTCTCATCGGCTATATATTATAAAATTTTAAATATAAATTATAATGCTCTAAGCTTACTTGTTGATCTAATTAACTTGTTGATGGATCAGGTCCACGTAGTCTTAAAAATTTGAGTATAAGTTAATTAGTAGCATATGAATTTGAGTTATAACTCTTTAAACCATTTTTTTTCCATCTGATGTGAAACTATTCATGCTTGGGGTATTACTATCTTCCTTGTTTATTAGGCGACGTCCTCATCATATGCTACAAATTACTTAGAATCTATCTAAGTTGGATCATTAAAGCTACAGAAATGACTTCATACCATGGCACGACTCTTTTTATCACCATCTTATGGGTAGCTCTTTCATTCTGCCTGCTAACTTTTACCTAACTAGTTTGGCTCTTGAATCATTTGTAATACTCCATGCCTACCTATTAGTCCAATTAAGTTATAGCCACATGGACCCAGCCTGTTAATAGATTAATTAAATCAAGTAGGCTCAGAGCATTAAAAAATAATCCAAAAGGCTATCCATAGGACAGTGGCACAGAATCCCATCATTAAGTAAAGACACTATCCCTATAACACTAATGATCCCATTAGGAATAGATTCTACCTAATTCATAGCATAGAATGAGAATGCTACTGGATAAAAAGAAAAAGATTATAATAACTCTATGCATGAATAATTTTATATCAAATAAAAATTTAAAAAAGTTATAATTTAAATTCATTTATTATTAATTAATTAATACTTTTTTTACATGACATGGACACATCCTGTAGCAATTAGTTTGATCAGCAAGTTGGCTAGCACATTACATGCACATAGGACTAAGAAACACGTAAATAATATCTTCCAACCAACTTTTTGGGCCGGATGAAGCTTAGCTTTTAAAAAAACCTAAACGATATCTTTCAACCGACTTTTTTTGGTCGGATTAGGCTTTTAGGACACAGGTCTCATTAATAAATTCTCAAAGTGAATAGGCCTTAATTTAATGAATAGGCGTTAAGTTAGGGGTTGATTTAAAGATGGGTAGCGCAAGCCATATCATGCCATACAAGAACTATTGGCACATCGCACAATGAGCAAGCAGCCTTGAGGAGGAAATAAGCGATCTTGGCTTCTATTGCACTATCATATTTCAATATTCCTTATTTCTACACCTTCCAAATCAATATAGGATTTTAAACTACATAAAATGATTCAAATTTGATATCATCTCTCTTAAACTATCAATTTCAAACTTATTTGATGTCATACCCCACATTTAGTTTCATATTGGATGGGAAAAAAATATGTTATGTGCTTATAACTCAAGTCTATTTGCTACTCATTAACTTTAACTCGAGTTTTTAGGTCATGTGATTTCGACCTACTAATGAAGTTAATTGGGCTAGGGAGTGAACTTGGATCGTTACAAATGGTATCAGAACCGATCCGAATATGCGAAAGTTGATGGGTATGAGGGAAGAGCTACCGATGGGGGACAATGATGGAGTCCCGCCATGGCATGGAGCAACCCTTGCGGCATCAATGATCCAACTTGAGGTAGATTCTAACTAGCTTATGGCATGTAACAAGGACATTGCATTATAAGGTAGGAAGATTGTTATACCCCACATTTAGTCCCACATTAGATGGGCAAGGAATGTTTTATGTGCTTATAACTCAAGTCTACTTGCTACCCATTAACTTCTACTTAAGTTTTTGGGCCACATAGTTTTGGCATGCTAACGAAGTTAATCAGGCTAGCTAGTGGGCTTGGGGCGTTACAAAATTATGATACCTCAAGTTTAGTCCCATATTTGGATGAGAAAGAGATGTGTTATGTGCTTATAACTCAAGTCCACTTGCTACCCATTAACTTTCACTCGAGTTTTTGGGCCATATGATTTTGGCTTGCTAACGAAGTTAATCGGGCTAGTGGGTGAGCTTGAGGTGTTACAAATGGTATCAGAGTCGACCCAAGTTTATGAAAGTTGATAAGCATGAGGAAAGGGCTACCCATGGAGGATGATGCCATGGCGTGGAGCCATCCTTGCGGCTTCAATGATCCGACTCTGGGTAGATTCTAGCTAGCTTATGGTGTGTGACGAGAACGTCGCATTATAAGGTAAAAAAAATTATAATACCCCATATTTAGTCCCATATTGGATGAGAACAATTGTATTATGTGCTTATAACTCAAGTCTACTTGCTACATATTAACTTTCACTTAAGTTTTTGGGTTACGTGGTTTTGGCTCGCTAACGAAGTTAATCAGGATAGTGGATGAGCTTGGAGCATTACAAAATTGTGATACCTCAAGTTTAGTCCCACATTTAGATAGGAAAGAGATATGTTATGTGCTTATAACTCAAGTCGACCCATTAACTTCTACTCAAGTTTTTTAGCCATGAGGTTTTGGCCCACTAAAGAAGTTAATTGGGCTGGTGGGTGGACTTGGAGCATCAGAGCCGACTCAAGTGTACAAAAGTTGATGGACACGAGAAAAAGGCTACCCATGGGCTGATAGTGGAGTCCTTCCATTGCGTGCTATAGCGTGGAGCCATTCTTGCAGCATCAATGACTTGACTCAAGATAGATTTTGGCTAGCTTATAGCGTGTGACGAAAACGTCACATTATATGGTGAGAAAATTATGATACCCCAAGTTTAGTCCCATATTGGATGGGAAAGAGATGTGTTATATGCTTATAACTCAAGTCCACTTGCTATCCGTTAATTTTTACTTGAGTTTTTGGGCCACATGATTTTAGGCTTGTTAACGAGGTTAATTGGGTTAGCAAGTAGACTTGGAGCATTACAAATAGTATCAGAGCCAACCCAATTGTATGAAAGTTGGTAGGACATGAGGAAAGGGCTATCCATTAGGGATGATGGTAGAGTTCGACCATGGCATGGAGCCATCATTGTGGCACCAATGACCTAACTCAGGGTAGATTCTGGCTAACTTATGCCATGCAATAAGGACGTCGCATTATAAGGTATGAAGATAGTGATACTTCAAGTTTAGTCTCACATTGGATGGAAAAGAGATGTGTTATGTGTTTATAACTCAAGTCCACTTGCTATCCATTAACTTCCACTTAAGTTTATAGGCTATATAATTTTGGTCCACTAACAGAGTTAATTGGGCTAGCGGATGGACTTGGGGTATTACAAATAGTATTAGAGCCAATCCGAGTATGCAAAAGTTTGTGGGCATAAGAAAAGGGCTATCCATGGAACAATGGTGGAGTTCGACCATGGCGTGAAGCCATTCTTGTAGCATTAATGATCCGATTAGGCATAGACAGTACCAAAAAAGTGCAAATTTTTTATGGTCATTTTATGGTTATTTTTAAAAACCACCAAAAATTAAGCATTTATCGATGATAATATTTGGTAATTTTTTGCAATTATAGGCGTTTAGACCATCAGAAATACTAAATGAATTCGATCACTCCCTCCCACACTTTTGTACCGTGCATCTTTTTCATTTTAAGCATTTTATTTTTCATTTTTTACTCCAACCCTAATCATATTGCCTTCATTTTTGATTTTGTATTGCCTCTTAGCCTTTGCCTTTGCTTTCTTCTCCAATTTTCAAACCTTTGCCCATCCTTGCAAATCTAAATCAAATTCTTTGCCAGATGTGCAAATCTGTAGCAGGAAGAAATCTTACTATAAAAAGCCTCTATGGGCATTATTGGCTTCAGTTGGAAAATCTAAACGAATCTGACTTAGGTATGTACCTTCTTCTGTAGTTTTTTTTTTTTTTTTTCGTGAGAACTTGACGAGTAGAATAGTAATCGCTACTATAGTGCTCGGTAGATCTATGTATATTATATGCTAATTTTTTTTATTTACTATTTTGATAAGATTCTAGTATAAAAAGTAGAATATTTTTTTTTTAATTTTTTCTTCATTTAGGGCTTATTAAAAGTCATGGTTTTGTGATAGAACCAAAATTTCTAGTTTTGTAACAGAACCAGAAAGCTGGTTCGTGTTGATGATTGAGGGGGGGTGGGAAGAGGACAAAAAATTATCAAGAAAATTTCTGGTTTTGTAACAGAACCAGAAAGCTGGTTCATTTTGTATGATTTGTGGGGGCAAGGAAAAAGGATGACAAATGACCCAGAACATATTATATTCAGATTTAGGGCGGGGGGGGGGGGGGGGGGGGGGGGGGGGGGGGGGGGGTGTGGGTGGTGGTGGTGGGGGAGCGGAGGACGAAAAATGATCCATAAACATGATCCAGAAAGAATGTATCTTCTTCTACGCCTTTTCTTTGGAGGCTTATTTTTTATTGAAATCTAAACAGATGTAACCCAAAAAACATATTATATTCAGCCTCATTCACCTCGCTTGTGGACTTTTCTGATGAAACAAATCAAGCTATTATCAAACCTTTAGCTTCCAAACATGGATGAGAATAATTAGAAGCCTCCATTGGTGTCTGCATCACCGACTATGATTGTTGTGGTCTTGTCTCGAGTTACTGCCATCATCACCATTATAAATTTATTATTGTTGCTAGTATTATCGTTAAAATTTGGTCTAACAATTAACAACATGCAGCATCCACATATATCCTCTAGATATTTTGATATGATTTTGATAATGAAGAAAAAAAAAATTCACGTGCAAAAAAAAAAAAAATCAAATAATTATAAATTCACTGTCCATATTAGTATTATTATTAGGATTTAGGCTAAGAATTGATTATTGTATCCTTTAAATATTTTGCATCTGATGAAGGGATAGAAAGAAAATTATTTCATCCAATCTCTCAAAAAAAAAAACTACAAAATAAATAGATTCAAAGAGTAAGCTTTTAATTTTTTTCATTAATTTAACAATAAAAGTTGATTATAATCTCATTATTTATACAAATGGATAAATTATAGGTCTGATTTCATTTCATAACGTCACAACTTTTTCAAGATAGTTTTATTTAGTGGCCATAAAAATAAAAAATAAAAAATTCTTTTAGAGCTTGATTTTAATTTGTACATCAACTTTATTGTTAACCATATTGCTTAATTCTTTTTATGTTAGGAGCTATGTCTGATGATTTTTTTTTCTAAAAAAAAAAAATCTTTCATTGACTGTTCCGTTCAAATAACGATTGTATAGCCTTGATAGCTGCGTGCATTGAATCCTTTAGAGATGGATACACTATCACGGATTTTAGAAAGTTATGTAATTTTGTTTTAAAGAATTCTAATTAAGACATCATACTGTAAAGTTATAGCCTCCATAATTTTGGTTTCCCTGTATATAAACCAAAATTTGCCTCTACTCTAAGCATTAGATTTTGTCCTATGCCATGCTGGTTGGATGATCCTCCAGCTACTATTCATGATGTTGGCATCCAAGAAAATACTAAAATAGCAATGCAAGTTTCGCGACGCATCATTGCGTCGCTAAATTGCGACCACTTTGCGATGCCTCTGTGACAACAAAATATTGCGACGCAATTAGCGACGCATTAGCGACTCAATTAACCAGAAAAAAAAAAATTTAATATTTTAATATTGCGACGCAAATAATACGTCGCAATATTTTTAAATTAAATTTTTATAAAATTTAAATATCGAAAAAAAATATTGCGATGCACTGAGTTGCGTCGCAATGTTTTGAACAGAATTAAATTTGTTAAATAGCGACGCATTAGCGACGCAATAAAATAGAAAATTAGAGAAATTATTTTAAATTTAGCGACGCACCGATTGCGTCGCAAATAATTTAAATGAAATTAAATTTTATAAAATTTAAATATCAAAAAAAAATATTGCGACGCAACACAGTGCGTGGCAATGTTTTTAAAAGAATTAAATATATTAAATAGCGACGCATTAGCGATGCAATAAACAAGAAAATTAGAAAAATTATTTTTTAATTCAGCGACGCATAAATTGCGTCGCAAATAATTTAAATGAAATTAAATTTTTTAAAGTATAAATTAAATTAAATTTTAGAAAATTAGAGAAATTAAATTAAATTAAATTTTTAGAAAATTAGAGAAATTAAATTAAATTTAAATGAAATTAATTTTTTTAAAGTATAAAGTCCGGGATCGGTCGTGGCCGATCGGGATCAGGGCTTGGATCGATCGCAACCGTCGGATCGTCGATCACCGATCGGACCGATCGCAACGGTCCAGGATCGGTCGTGGCCGATCGGGATCAGGGCTTGGATCGATCACAATCGTCGGATCTTTGCCAATTGGACCGATCGCAACGGTCCGGGATCGGTCGTGGCCGATCGGGATCAGGGCTTGGATCGATCGCAACTGTCGGATCGTCGCCGATCAGACCGATCGCAACGGTCCGGGATCGGTCGTGGCCGATCGGGATCAGGGCTTGGATCGATCGCAACCGTCGGATCGTTGCCGATCGGACCGATCGCAACGGTCCGGGATCGGTCGAGGCCGATCGGGATCAGGGCTTGGATCGATCACAACCGTCGGATCTTTGCCAATCGGACCGATCGCAACGGTCCGGGATCGGTCGTGGCCGATCGGGATCAGGGCTTGGATCGATCGCAACCGTCGGATCGTCGCCGATCTTGGACCGATCGCCACGGTCCGGGATCGGTCGTGGCCGATCGGGATCAGGGCTTGGATCGATCGCAACCGTCGGATCGTCGCCGATCTTGGATCGATCGCCATGGTCCGGGTCCGGGATCGGTCGTGGCCGATCGGGATCAGGGCTTGGATCGATCGCAACCGTCGGATCGTCGCCGATCGGACCGATCGCAATGGTCCGGGATCGGTCGTGGCCGATCGGATCAGGGCTTGGATCGATCACAACCGTCGGATCTTTGCCAATCGGACCGATCGCAACGGTCGGGATCGGTCGTGGCCGATCGGGATCAGGGCTTGGATCGATCGCAACCGTCGGATCGTCGCCGATCGGACCGATCGCAACGGTCCGGGATCGGTCATGGCCGATCGGGATCAGGGCTTGGATCGATCACAACCGTCGGATCTTTGCCAATCGTCCCGATCGCAACGGTCCGGGATCGGTCGTGGCCGATCGGGATCAGGGCTTGGATCGATCACAACCGTCGGATCTTTGCCAATCGGACCGATCGCAACGGTCCGGGATCGGTCGTGGCCGATCGGGATCAGGGCTTGGATCGATCGCAACCGTCGGATCTTTGCCAATCGTCCCGATCGCAACGGTCCTGGATCGATCGTGGCCGATCGGGATCAGGGCTTGGATCGATCGCAACCGTCGGATCGTCGTCGATCGGACCGATCGCAATGGTCCAGGATCGGTCGTGGCCGATCGGGATCAGGGCTTGGATCGATCGCAACCATCGGATCTTTGCCAATCGTCCCGATCGCAACGGTCCGGGATCGGTCGTGGCCGATCGGGATCAGGGCTTGGATCGATCGCAACCGTCGGATCGTCGCCGATCTTGGACCGATTGCCACGGTCCGGGATCGGTCGTGGCCGATCGGGATCAGGGCTTGGATCGATCGCAACCGTCGGATCTTTGCCAATCGTCCCGATCGCAACGGTCCTGGATCGGTCGTGGCCGATCGGGATCAGGGCTTGGATCGATCGCAACTGTCGGATCGTCGCCGATCGGACCGATCGCAACGGTCCGGATCGGTCGTGGCCGATCGGGATCAAGGCTTGGATCGATCGCAACCGTCGGATCGTCGATCACCGATCGGACCGATCGCAACGGTCCGGGATCGGTCGTGGCCGATCGGGATCAGGGCTTGGATCGATCACAACCGTCGGATCTTTGCCAATCGTCCCGATCGCAACGGTCCGGGATCGGTCGTGGCCGATCGGGATCAGGGCTTGGATCGATCGCAACCATCGGATCTTTGCCAATCGTCCCGATCGCAACGGTCCTGGATCGGTCGTGGCCGATCGGGATCAGGGCTTGGATCGATCGCAACTGTCGGATCGTCGATCGGACCGATCGCAACGGTCCGGGATCGGTCGTGGCCGATCGGGATCAAGCTTGGATCGATCGCAACCGTCGGATCGTCGCCGATCCGATCGCAACGGTCGGATGGCCGATCGGATCAGGGCTTGGATCGATCACAACCGTCGGATCTTTGCCAATCGTCCGATCGCAACGGTCCGGGATCGGTCGTGGCCGATCGGGATCAGGGCTTGGATCGATCGCAACCGTCGGATCGTCGCCGATCGGACCGATCGCAACGGTCCGGGATCGGTCGTGGCCGATCGGGATCAGGGCTTGGATCGATCGCAACCGTCGGATCTTGCCAATCGGACCGATCGCAACGGTCCGGGATCGGTCGTGGCCGATCGGGATCAGGGCTTGGATCGATCGCAACTGTCGGATCATCGCCGATCGGACCGATCGCAACGGTCCGGGATCGTCGTGGCGATCGGATCAGGGCTTGGATCGATCGCAACCGTCGGATCGTCGCCGATCGGACCGATCGCAACGGTCCGGGATCGGTCGTGGCCGATCGGGATCAGGGCTTGGATCGATCACAACCGTCGGATCTTTGCCAATTGGACCGATCGCAACGGTCCGGGATCGGTCGTGGCCGATCGGGATCAGGGCTTGGATCGATCGCAACCGTCGGATCGTCGCCGATCGGACCGATCGCCACGGTCGGGATCGGTTGTGGCCGATCGGGATCAGGGCTTGGATCGATCGCAACCGTCGGATCATCGCCGATCGGACCGATCGCCACGGTCCGAGATCGGTCGTGGCCGATCGGGATCATGGCTTGGATCGATCGCAACCGTCGGATCGTTGCCGATCGGACCGATCGCAAAGGTCCGGGATCGCAATAATTATCATAAATTATTAATATTAACATTAATAAATAATTAAGAATTTTTGCGACTCCGTAGTGACTCATTTTAGGAAAAAATTAAACAAATATTGCGACGACACTTATGCGTCGCAATTATTTTAAGTTAAAAATTTTCAGTCTTAAAAATAAAAGCAATATAATATTGTGACGCATAAGTTGCGTCGCAATGTTTTTAAAATAAATTTATGTAATTAAAAATTTTATAAAATATATTGCGACGCAATTTTTCATCGCAATTATTAACATTAATTATAATATTATCATTTATAATATTAAAAAAATATTGCGATGCCTTAGCGACACATTTTTTTTTAAAAAAAAATAAATATTGCGACGAAATATATGCATCGCAATTATATTATTAAAATACATATAGCTGATTAAAAATATTAAAAAATTATTGCGACGCAAAAATACGTCGCAATGTTTAGAAAATAAAAATAAATTTCCCGCCGGATGTTGGCGCCAAGGTAGCGACGTAATAGTTGACGTCGCTATTTTTTTCATAAATTAATAATAAAACAATATTAACGACTCATTAGCGACGCACTAGTGCGTCGCTAAGATAGAAAAAATTAAAAAAAAATATTGCGAGTTCTTAGTGACGCAAATAATTGCGTCGCTAAGAACTTATATATAAACCACCCTTCTCTTCTTCTTCTTCCCCTTCTTGACCTAGCCGCCGCCGCCGCCTTGCTCAAAAAAAATCCAGCTCCCACCTCGCTCCTCCGGCTCCCCGGCGTTCTCATCGGACTCCGGCTTCTTCTCTCGACGAAGGTAAGCCCTACACTATAAAAAAAAAAATTTTTTTAATGATTCCCTCCGGCCACGGCCGCAGCCGTGGCCGTCTTCTCCGGCCACGGCCGCTGCCATGGCCGGCAGTGGCCTAGCCACGGTGGCCAGGCCATTGTAAAAAAAAAAAATTTTTTTTTCATAACAGGGGGGGGGGAAACCCCCCGCCCCGCCCCCCTTTTGTTTCATGTCCGGCCACGGCCGTGGCTGCGGCCGGGCAAGGCGGCCACGGCGGCAGCCGTGGCCGTCTTCTACGGCCACGGCCGCTGCCGTGGCCGGCAGGGCCAGGCCACTGTAAAAAAATTTTTTTTTTTTTTTCATAACAAGGGGTGGGGGGGGGGGAAACCCCCCCGCCCCCCCCCCCCCTTTGTTTCATGTCCGGCCACGGCCGCAGCCGTGGCCGTCTTCTCCGGCCACGGCCGCTGCCATGGCCGGCAGTGGCCTGGCCACGGTGGCCAGGCCACTGTCAAAAAAAAAAAAATTCCTTTTTCTTAAGAGGGGTGAAACCCCCCCGCCCCCCTCCCCCCCCCGGCAGTGGCCTGGCCACGGTGGCCAGGCCACTGTCTAAAAAAAAATTTTGTTTTTTTCTTAGCAGGGGGGCCCACCCCCCCTAAATTCAGTAAAAAAATTTTGTTTATTATTTAATTTGTATAATGTTTATTATTTAATTTGTATAATGTTTATGCAATAATTAATTTAAGCAGAATGTTTATGCAATAGTATTTGTGCATTTGTAACTATTTACATTTGTTATGTCTTGATTATTTATATTCTGCTGCAAACTAAATGATGCATTAAATTATGTATGCTAAATAAAAGTCTTGTTGTAATATTATTTAATTTTTAGCAACAAATTATTAGTTTCAATGATTTACATTTTAGTATTCGCAAACATTTGTATTTGACACAATAATCTTAAAAAGTGTGCCTTACAAGAGGATGCATTACTTTCCTCTTACCCCACGCCTGCAGAGATTATACAGATCTGAGGCAACAGCTGCTGATATGAGATGGCATGCCGAACATGAATCTAAAGAGGATGAAATGCGGCATCCATCAGATTCAAAGGCTTGGAAGCATTTCAATGAAAATCATCCTGATTTCGCTGAAGATATAAGGAATGTGAGATTAGGTCTTTGTACCGATGGCTTCCAACCATTTGGTCAAGCGGGGCAACAGTATTCATGTTGGCCTGTGATACTGACTGTATATAACCTTCCTCCGTGGAAGTGCATGAAAGATACTGCAATGTTTTTAACCGTTTTGGTTCCAGGACCATCAAATCCAAAGGAAAAGATTGATGTCTTTCTGCAACCGTTGGTGGCCGAATTGAAAATGTTGTGGGAAACAGGAGTGGTAGCCTACGACATTTCTATGAAACAAAATTTCTTAATGAGAGCTGCTTTGATGTGGACAATAAGTGATTTTCCGGCATATGCAATGTTGTCTGGTTGGAGCACTGCTGGACGTCTGGCATGCCCTCATTGCATGTATGATTCGGATGCATTTACATTGCAGAAGAGTGGTAAGCAGTCATGGTTTGATAACCATAGGAAGTTCTTGCCCCCAAATCATCCTTACAGGCGTAACTTGATCGCCTTCCGGAAGAACAAAGCAGTCACAAAATTTGCCGAACCGGTTAGGTCCGGCACGGATCTATTTGATTCTATAGAGCATTTGGGGTTGATGTATGCATGGGAACCGGATGCAGATAGAATAAATGGCCGTATATGTAAAGAACATAACTGGAAGAAGCGAAGTATATTTTGGGATTTGCCTTATTGGAGCACAAATCTCATCCGGCACAACTTGGATGTTATGCATATCGAGAAAAATTTCTTTGATAACATATTTAACACGGTGCTAAACATCCCGGGAAAAACAAAAGATACTGCAAAGTCAAGAGAAGAACTTAATCAGTACTGCAGAAGAGGTGATTTGAGAAGGAGTGCCGATGGGACCTATCCTAAAGCATGTTACACTCTTGACAGAAATTCACGAGAAGTTTTATGTAACTGGCTTAGAGGGTTAAAATTTCCAGATGGTTATGCCTCAAATATCGGTAGGTGTGTGGACATGCATAAGCTCAAGTTGTTCGGCATGAAGAGTCACGACTGCCATGTTTTCATGCAACGGTTATTACCTATAGCTTTTCGTGAGTTGCTTCCGCAACATGTCTGGAAGGCAATTACGGAGCTCAGCTTATTCTTCAAGGAGTTATCTGCCGCAGTCATTACTTCTGCATCCATGGCAAGGCTTGAGGAGGAAATTCCAATTATTTTATGCAAGCTTGAGCGAATATTTCCTCCCAGTTTTTTTGACTCAATGGAGCATTTACCGGTTCACTTGCCATACGAAGCGAGCATAGCTGGTCCCGTGCAGTATCGCTGGATGTATCCTTTCGAGAGGTAAATATATACATCATTAAGATATGTTGACATTTCAAATATTATTTCATTGCTTGAAAATTCGTTAATTTTTTGTTGCAACTTTACATATAGGTATCTTAAGAAGTTAAAAAATAATGTGCGTAATAAGGCAAGGGTTGAAGGTTCTATATGCAATGCACACTTGGTCGAAGAAGTTTCAGCTTTTGCCTCGCATTACTTTGAGGGTCACGTCCACACGAGGAGCCGAAATCATGGTCGTAACGATGACGTATGTGTGGACGAAGAGAAGCTAATGACGGTAGAATATCAATTTTTAAAGCTATCGGCCGTTCATTTGGTGGGCAGAAGTCAAGAAATCTTAGCGATATGGAGTATAATGCAGCACATTATTACATCCTAATGAACTGTAGAGAAGTCGATCCATATATTGAGTAAGTGTATACTTCAATGCTAAATTGGAAATTTAATTTAAATTACAATATACCATAATATTTAATTTCTAACATTAGTTTTCATCCTTTTCATCCCATAAGGATGTTTTGTGATAGACAACGACAGATGAATCCCGACATCAGTCAAGTTGCAATTGGGCAGAAATTAGAAACGGAGTTTGCTTACTGGTTTTATGAATTTGTGAGTAGTAT
>UESW01003995.1:2094462-2216959 GCA_900491605.1 Calamus simplicifolius | reverse complement strand
TTTTTTATAAGTGTTAAATTCTTACATAGTCAATCATTAATCGTAATTTAATTGTGTGAATCTTTAGTATTTTCAGTATGACGGGCAGAGGTAGATCTACCGACGACAGACGGAGTGAGCAGACGTAGCCCTGCTACATCAGATCACATGAGCGTCGGAGATGGAGAGTTTGGATCTCCAGCAGAGGCGCAGCCTTCGATCTCTCCAGCAGTATTACCATCCAGCCGATCGGCACAGACCTCCGAGAGTTCTTCCACCATCGGCCGCACTGTACTTCGACTTGATGCTCAGGGGATGTAAGTATATACTAATTAAAAATATATGTTTATGTTTTTAAGTCAATTACTTATAAACATGCATTTTTTTAACAGATTCATTGAGCAGCATCATGTATCCAGCCACATCAGCGCCGTATTTCAGAGGCGTGCAGATCCCAGTGGCTACGATTGGCGCCACGTATCTCCAGCCACGAGGGAGTTTTATTTTTCTGAGTTTCAGGTAAACTTATTAAATACAATTTATCAGTGATATAAAATTTCTTAAACTTAATAAATTCAGAAACTAACTGTTTATTTTAATGCAGAAAAAGTTTACGTGGGATCCTGCCAGCCATGATGCCATTAGGGCAGCATGGGAGGCTCTGACGC
Source organism: Calamus simplicifolius (assembly GCA_900491605.1). NCBI lineage: Eukaryota > Viridiplantae > Streptophyta > Magnoliopsida > Arecales > Arecaceae > Calamus > Calamus simplicifolius. Next base: position 2,216,312 of record UESW01003995.1, on the reverse strand, counting down.
GACGCCGATACTCCGACATGCTTCATCGTTGGAGGTCATCGGGTCAGCGTCCTGCGCACGTGCCAGAGGGTATTTGGCACGAGTGGCAGCAGGCCTGGGAGTCCGATGGCTGGCGCAGGAGGTCCGCATCAGCCAGCACGAACCGCCGATCTGAGAAGGGCGGTCCTGGCACGGGTCTCTCCCGTCATACTTCGGGCTCCATTTCGATTCAGGAGCACAGACGGCGTATGGTAAGAAAACATAAATATTTTAATTACTATTTTAGTTATTTACAAATATTTGTATTAATATCATTTTTTTATTGTTATAGTCTGAGCAGGAGGGCGGAGATCCTGGTGAGTTTCGTCTATTCAGGGCGACACACACCAGGAGGGACGGTTCCTGGGTCGACACGCGATCACGGGAGGTTGCGGTAAGAAATTAGATTTATGTAGTATCTGTTTAATTTCTAAAATTTTATTTCGAGAAATTTATTAACTCATTTATTGTTGATTTCATAATTTCAAGACACGAGTCGAGGAGCTTCGCTCCCAGGCATCGCAGGTCGACTCTACTGATGGGGAGACGCCCGTCGAACTCTCAGCAGAGGAGAGTCGGCGTGTGTTTTTGGAGGCTGTTGGTGCCCAGCACGAGACCGCAGGGTCTATGGTCTGGGCACTAGAGCTTCTACATTTTTCCCCATCAGGCCTCCAGCTCGCGAGTTCCTGGTGATCTTCCTCCCGAGCGTTTACAGGACCTTCGCAGATCTATTGCAGAGGAGGTTCGCCAGGAGGTCGAGCAGGATTTTGAGGATCGTATGCGAGGCCGGGATCAGGAGGTTGCAGACATGCGAGATGAGATGCATTATTTGCGGGATATGGTTAGACGCTTGTCGCAGAGTCTTCAGCCTCCACAGCCTCCACGTGATCGCCCAGATTCTTGATGTATTTTTTTTTTTATGTTGTAAAAACTTCAAAATTTTAATATATAAATTATTTTTGAAATTTATTATTGTTTGGATTGAGTGAAAAATGTTTGTATCAATATTTAGATTTAGCGAAATTGTATTAACCGTTTTAATTTTTAATTTTTTTTATTTTTAAAAACAAAATTTGCGACGCATTAGCGACTGAAATTGCATCGCTAATATTTTCAAAATATTATTATTAAATATTGCGACGCAATGACCTGGCATCGCAATAATTTAAAAATAAATTTAATAGCGATGCATTAGCGACTAAATTGAGTCGCTATTTTATCTAAAAATTTTTTAATAAATATTGCGACGCAATGACCTGCGTCGCAATATTTTAAAATAATTTTTATTTGCGACGCATTAGCGACTCAAATTGCATCGCTATTATACCAAAAATATTATTATTAAATATTGCGACGCATCTGGATGAGTCGCAATATTGCGACGCATTTTAGTGCGTCGCAATATTTAATAATAATTTTTTTTTAAAAATTAATTTAAATTAGCGACGCATTTGCATGCGTCGTAGTTTCGTCGCAGAGAGTCGCAATATTGCGACGCAATTGCGACAAAGGGGTATTGCGACGGACAGTTGAGCGACGCCGTCATTGCGTCGCTATTGCGTCGCAATATCATGTTTAGCGACGCAATTGCGACGCATTTGGGCATCGCAATATTTAATATCTCTTGTAGTGCGAACCTCCCGTTGAACCTTCTAACAAACTTCCTCCGTGATAGATCTCCGAATGTTGTCTAAACGCTCGGCAGGAATATTGCCAGAATATCTTGAGCTGAAGGCATGATGGGGAAAATATGCAGAAGCTCTAGTGCCCAGATCATAGACCCTGCCGTCTTGCGGCTGGGCACCAACAACCTCCAAAAACACACGTCGACTCTCCTCTACTGAGAGTTCGATGGGCGTCCCCCCATCAGTGGAGTCGACCTGCGATGTCTGGGAGTGAAGCTCCTCGACTCGTGTCTTTGAATTATAAAATCAATAATAAATGAATCAATAAATTTCTCTAAATAAAATTTTAGAAATTAAACAGATACAACATAAAGCTAATTTCTTATCGCAATCGCCTGTGATCGTGTATCGACCTAGGAACCGTCCCTCCTGGTGTGTGTCGCCCTGAATAGATGAAACTCACCAGGATCTCCGCCCTCCTGCTCAGACTATAACAATAGAAAAATTAATATTAATGTAAGTATTTATAAATAACTAAATTAGTAATTAAATTATTTAAGTTTTCTTACCATACGACATCTGTGCTCCTGAATCGAAATGGAGCCCGAAGTGTGGCGGGAGAGACCTGTGCCAGGACCGCCCCTCTCGGATCGACGGTTCGTGCTGGCTGATGCAGACATCCTGCGCTAGCCATCAAACTGCCAGACCTGCTGCCACTCATGCCAAATACCCTATGGCACATGCACAGGACGGTGACCCGATGACCTCCAACGATGAAGCATGTCGGAGTATCGGCGTCCCGTAAGAGCTTCCCATGCTGCCCTAATGGCATCATGGCTGGCAGGGTCCCACGTAAACTTTTTTTGCATTAAAATAAACCATTAGTTTTAGAATTTATTAAGATTAAGAAATTTTATATCAGTGATAAATTGTATTTAATAAGTTTACCTGAAACTCTGAAAAATAAAACTCCCTCATGGCTGCAGATACATGGCGCTAATCGTAGCCACTGGGATCCGCATGCCTCTGAAATATGGAGCTGATGTGGCTCAATACATGATGCTGCTCAATAAATCTGTTTAAAAAATACATGTTCATAAGTAATTGACTTAAAAATATAAACATATATTTTTAATTAGTATATACTTACAGCCCATGAGCATCCAGTCGAAGTACGATGCGACCGACGGTGGAAGAACTCTCGGAGGTCTATGACGATCAGCTGGATGATAATACCAATGCAGGATCACCGCCGACTGCTGGAGAGATCGGAGGCTATGCGATGTGTGGAGATCGAAACTCTTCATCTCCAAAGCTCATGTGATCTGATGCGGCAGGGCTACGTCCCTGCTCACTCCGTCCATCGTCGTTAGATCTACCTCGGCCCATCATACTGAAAATACTAAAGATTCATGAATGTAATTACGATTAATGATTGAATATGTAAAAATATAACATTTATAAAAATAAATTGAATTTTAAAAAACCTCTATGTTTAGTCGGTTTCATTTGTTTCGTGAAATCTTGGTTCAACATCGATGCCGTATCGGACTGCGATTCAGTTTCATTATCATCGGAAGGAAACCGAACATTTGCATCTGCTATTTCTTGGACATTACCATTTGGATCTCTAAGTGATGTTTCAGGAGCCCTTGTGTCGTCCTCAATTGCATGCATTTCCACTTCATCCTCTTGAAATGCAGGGCACTCGGCTGATTGACTTGATGAACTCTCGTCTAATACGATTGTTGAACGTGGGACGATTTTAGAAACAGCCCACCCCTGTTGTTTTTTTTTTTAACAGTGGCCTGGTCACCGTGGCCGTGGCCGGCGCCTCAGGGGTGGGGGAAAAACCCCACCCCATTTTCAATTTTTTTTAAAAAATGGTGGCCTGACCATGCGGTGGCCTGGCCACCGTGGCCATGACCGGCACCTTAGGGGTGGGGAAAAACCCCACCCCATTTTTAATTTTTTTAAAAAAATTAGTGGCCTGGCCACCGTGGCCAGGCCACCGCCGGCCATGGCCGCGGCTGTGGCCGGAGACGACGGCCATGGCCACCGCCGTGGCCGGCGCCTCAGGAGTGGGGGAAAAACCCCACCCCATTTTCAAATTTTTTTTTAAACGGTGGCCTGGCCACCGTGGCCAGGCCACAGCCGGCCATGGCAGCGGCCGTGGCTGGCGCCTCAGGGGTGGGGGAAAAACCCCACCCCAACCAATTTTTTTTTTAAACGGTGGCCTGGCCACCGTGGCCTGAGACTACGGCCACGGCACCGCCGTGGCCGTGGCCTAAGGCAAACGGGAGGGGAGGGGTGGGGGAGGGGGGCTTACCTCGGTAGAGAGGGGACGCCGCCGGAGGGGGGGCTGCCGCCGGTGGTTCCTAGCGCCGGGGGAGAGGGCGGGGGGTGCCGGAGGAGGGGACGGCGGCGGAGTAGGGTTAGAAGAAAAAGAAGAAGAGACCGGGGAGGCCGGGTGCGACTGAGATTATATATTAGGGATTAGCGACGTAAAATTGCGTCGCTAATCCCTTGCTATTTTTTTATAATTTATTTTGGATTAGTGAAGCAATTACACATCACTAACCCGTCGCTAATTTGGCTTTTTTATTATTTTCTGGGAAAATTAGCGACTCAATTATTTGCGTCGCTAATGAGTCGCTAATTTAGCGGCAATGACCGGCGGGGATTTTTTTTTATTTTCCAGAAAAATGCGTCGCTAATGCGTCGCAATATTTTTATTTCATAATTATATGTGATAAAATTATTTTTCTAAAAATAATTGCGACGCATATGGTTGTGTTGCAATGTTTTATTTTTAATTTTTTTATAACATTTATTTTTAAAAAAATATTGCGACGCAATAAATGCATCGCAAAATTATAATTTTTTTAATTTTCTTGTTTATTGCGTTGCTAATGCGTCACTATTTAACATAATTTAATTTTTTAAAAATTTGCGATGCACTGATTTGCGTCGCAATATTTTTATTTGATAATTATATTTGATAAAAATTATTTTTTCTGATTTGCGTCGCAACCAAGATCCGACGGTTGCGATCGATCGAAGCCATGATCGATCTCGGTCGGCGATGACCGAACTCAGACCATCGCGATCGATCCGATGGTTGCGATCGATCGAAGCCATGATCGATCACGGTCGGCGACGACCGATCTCGGACTGTCGCGATCGATCCGATCGGCAACGATCTGACGGTTGCGATTGATTTAAGCCATGATCGATCCCGGTCGGCGAAGACCGATCTCGGACCGTCACGATCGATCCTACCGGCGACGACCCGACGGTTGCGATCGATCAAAGCCATGATCGATCCCGGTCGGCGACGACCGATCTCGGACCGTTGCGATCGATCCGATCGGCGACGACCCGACGGTTGCAATCGATCAAAGCCATGATCGATCCCGGTCGGCGATGACCGATCTCAGACCATTGCGATTGATCATATCGGCGACGATCCGATGGTTGTGATCGATCGAAGTCATGATCGATCCCAATCGGCGACGACCGATCTCGGACCGTTGCGATCGATCCGATCAGCGATGATCCGACAGTTGCGATCGATCGAAGCCATGATCGATCCCGGTCGATGACGATTGATCTCAGACCGTTGTGATCGATTCGATCGACGACGACCCGACGGTTGCGATCGATCGAAGCCATGATCGATCCTGGTCAGCGACGACCGATCTCGGACCGTCACGGTCAATCCGATCGGCGACGATTCGACGGTTGCAATCGATCGAAGCCATGATCGATCTCGGTCAGCGACGATCAATCTCGGACCATCGTGATCGATCCGATCGGCGATGATCCGACGGCTGGGATCGATCGAAGCCATGATCGATCCCGGTCGGCGATGACCGATCTCGAACCATTGCGATCGATCCGATCGGCGACGACCTGACGGTTGCCATCGATCGAGTCGCCGATGGTTGCGATCGATCGAAGCCATGATCGATCCCAGTCGACGACGACCGAGCTCCGACCGTTGCGATCGATACATTTGGTGATGATCTGACGGTTGCGATCGATCGAAGCCATGATCGATCCCGATCGACGACGATCGATCTCGGACCGTTGCGATCGATCCGATCGGCGATGACCCGATGGTTGCGATCGATCGAAGCCATGATCGATCCTGGTCAGCAACGACCGATCTTGGACCGTCGCGATCGATCCGATCGGTGACAACCCGATGGTTGTGATTGATCGAAGCCATGATCGATCCCGGTCGGCAACGACCGATCTCAGACCATCGCGATCGATTCGATTGACGACGATCCAACGGTTGCGATTGATCGAAGCCATGATCGATCTCGGTCGGCGACGACCGATCTCGAACCATCGTGATCGATCCGATCGACGACGATCCAACGGTTGCAATCGATCGAAGCCATGATCGATCCCGGTCGGCGACGATCAATCTTGGACCATTGCGATCGATCCGATCGGCGATGATCCGATGGTTGCGATCGATCAAAGCTATGATCAATCCCGATCGACGACAATCGATCTCGGACCGTTACGATCGATCCGATCGGCGACGATCCAACGGTTGCAATCGATCGAAGCCATGATCGATCCCGGTCTGTGATGATTGATCTCGGACCGTCGTGATCGATCCGATCGGCGACGACTCAACGGTTGCGATCGATCGAAGCCATGATCGATCCCGGTCGGTGATGACCGATCTTGGACCGTCATAATCAATCCGATTGATGATGATCCAACGGTTGCGATCGATCGAAGCCATGATCGATCTTTGTCGTCGACGACCGATCTCGGTCGTCGACGATCGATCTCGGACCGTCGCGATCGATCCGATCGATGATGATCCGACGGTTGCGATCGATCGAAGCCATGATCGATCCCGGTCAACGATGACCAATCTCGGACCATCACAATCGATTCGATCGGCGATGACCCGACGGTTGTGATCGATCGAAGCCATGATCGATCCCGGTTGGCGATGACCGATCTCGGACCGTTGCGATCGATCCGATCAGCAACGATCCGACAGTTGCGATCGATCGAATCCATGATCGATCCCGATCGACGACGATCGATCTCGGACTATTGCGATTGATCCGATCGGCGACAACCCGACGGTTGCAATCGATCGAAGCCATGATCGATCCCGGTCGGTGACGATCGATCTCGGACCATCGCGATTGATTCGATCGGTGATGATCCGATGGTTGCGATCGATCGAAGCTATGATTGATCTCGATTGGCGATGAACGATCTCGGATTGTCGCGATCGATCTGATCGGCGATTATCGGACGGTTGAAATTGGGATGATTCCTCCATCCAGGGTTGAAAGTGTTGGAATATGGATTGTGATTCCTTTGAGGCCTTTGAAAGTTTCCAACATAATCCACATGTTCTGGTTGAAATGGATTTCCGGTTTCACAATCAATATTCCTATGATCACCACCACAAAAATCACAAATCACATTACTTGTGCTAGTGCCCATATGGTCAATCTTCTTATTCAGCAATTCCATTTGGGTTGTTAGAGATGCTATCACATCCACATTGTTCACCCCTGAAGCTCTCCTATTAGACCTCTCTGATTGTCATTGGTAGCTATTAGTTGCCATTTCATCAATCAAGTTGAAAGCATCAGTTGGCCTCTTGTTACATATGCTACCTCCCGCTGCGGCATCCAAAATGGCTTTAATAGCATTTGTCAACCCATTATAGAATGTGAACACTTGCATCCAAACTGGCAAACCATGATGAGGAACCTTTCTCAAAAGATCCCTATATCTTTCCCAAGCTTCATTAAGTGACTCTTGATCCATTTGAATAAATGTGGTGATGTCATTCCTCAACTTCGCTGTTTTGGAAGGTGGAAAGTACTTGGTGAGAAACTTTTCAACCATCATTGTCCAAGTAGTGATTGAACCTGGAAGCAATGAATTCAACCAAGCCTTAGCTTGATCCCTCAACGAAAATGGAAAAAGGCGAAGTCTGATTGCATCCTCCGTCACTCCATTGTGCTTGAAAGTATCACAAATTTGCAAAAAATTTGTCAAATGAGCATGTGGATCCTCACTAGGCAAACCTCCAAATTGGACTGAAGTCTGAATCATTGTGATTATTGCAGGCTTGATCTCAAAGTTGTTGGCTTGAATAGGAGGTCTAGAAATGCTTGAAGTCAACTCCTCCATATTTGGCCTAGCATAATCCATCATAGTCCTTTGTTGAGGACCTTGCTCTTCCGCCATGATTAGCTTCACAAGTTTCTTTGCTTCCTTTGGTGCTTTATTCCTAAAATGGAAAGTTCTTTCAATCTCCGAATCAAATTCGAATAAGTCTTCTTTAAGCCCCCGAGTTGGGGTCATAGACAACTCGAAACCTGAAATGAAAATTGCAAAACAATGGAAAAGTAAACTAAAACAATGGAAAAGTAAATAACGATTAAATTAACAAAACTTTTGTTTTTCCTAATATCACTAAATTAGTCCCCGGCAACGGCGCCAAAAACTTGTTGCTACTAAATCACTAGCAAGTGCACTAGTCGCTCAAGTAATATAATGATGAATAGAGTATCGTCCCACGAAGACTAATTAATGACTACTAGTATTATACTAAGTTCCATTATCAAATCAATCAAAACAATAATATTATAAGAATTAAATTAAATCCTAAAATTAACTAAAGTTACCAATTGAAATAAGGATTAAAAATGCAATTAACAAAAGCACTAGAATATGCACTTCTTCTAGCATATTTAATGTATTATAACATGCTTCATTTCAATTAAAAGATCTCATATCATGCACCGGCGTAATTCCCTATTGCGATGAATGGGCTCTCTCGAGTTATCACTCAACTATAATTAAATAATTAATTAATATATCTCTATACTAATTAATCACTTAATTATGCTTTAAGTTCAATGGAATTCCCTAATGAAACTTTATCCTCTAAAATCTCATTACCAAATAAATTATAAGGTCATATCTCTATGCCTTACAATCCATTGTCTTAATTGTTTATCCATTCATATAGCTCTTTCTTAAGTTACATACATGAATTAAAATCAATAAGGAGTTGATCAATCTCCCTAAGCATTAAGAACACAATTAAGACATACATGAACATAAGACTTAATTGAAATGGAAACACATCATATATACGTCAACATACTAGAATCCATACATATTCTAGTGGAGAATGTTTAGTTCCCCATGAAAACAAAGAAACTGATTACATAGATGGAAGTATGAAACATTGTTTTCAAAGAAGGAAGGAAATTACAACCAAGATGAACTTTGATCTTCAATCCTACTTCTTGATTCCTTGATCCTTTGTTGTGCTTGTTTCTTGTCACTTTTTCTCCTCAGAAAATCTCCGCAATTCTTCTCTCCAAAGACCCTTTTATATCCCCCTCTTCATGTGTCAATTAACCTCCAATAACTTCCCCGAAATGGTTGGTTATTGGAAGTTTTTAATTTCACCACCAAATATCATGGCTGTGAAATCTGGTGGTGATATCTACTGGGAATTTCACCACCAGATTTCATGGCTGTGAAATCAAGTGGTGATATTTAAATGGTGAAAATTTCTACGTAGGATAATTGTTGAGAATTTTACCACCAATTATCATGGCAGTGAAATCTGGTGGTGATATTTGCTCTTTTTCTCCAATTTGCACTTTGATCCTCCAAATTGCAGAATCTTTAATTCTTTCCTGAAATAGCACAAAAATCAATACCAAGTCCTCAAATTATCAAAATAAAAATAATGAAATAAAGTATAAATTATATGCATAATTTATACTTGTCAAAATTCCCCCACACTTGAACGTTTGCACGTCCTCGGGCAAACATAACAATGAACCATCCAAAAATTGATTAATTTCCATCATATCAAATCAAACCAAAGTCAAAACTAGAATTCAACTAGAACTGCTTAATTCCATAACTTTTCATGAATCTACCTTTCACAAAATTGAAGAACAAAGTAATTTAGAACTTAATATGAAAAGAAACAAATAAGATTGATAAATTCTCACCGGATGTATGTGTGTCTCTCTATACTCTCGATAATTAAGGTAAAGTGTTTCTCTCAAATGCATCCATAATCACAACTTACCATATGCTTGCAATTATTCTAATCTCCACTACTTTGAATATAAACTATACCCAAATCATAAGGACTTTAGGTAAGGATGTAACAAGGTTGGGGTAAGGAGTAAGTTAAGGTAGAAAAATTTTGTTGGATAAGGTAATTTGAGTACAAAATAAATAAACCTTCATCCTTCAATCAACCAACCCAAGATATGATAAGAAGTGCAATCATAAAACCTTCCACTTTCTTATTTCCCAAGTACTTGAATAATATTAAACTATGGGAATTTCTCTTCTTCTTCTTCTTTTTTTTTTTTTTTTTAATGAAAATGAAAATTTAAACAAATTCCCAATTCTTCATAATTCACAATAATATTCAAGTACTCAATGTTATATGACTAGCAAACAACTACCACAAATCCTCATTCTCTTAAGATTAGTAGATGAAAATGTGTAAATGTTTTGTACTCAAGTATGGACAAAGGATAAGTCAAGGCTCAACTTGTTTAACAATGGAAATAGAAAGGGTTAAAAGGGTTAAGCATTTTGGTAGGGTTAGGTGTTTTGGTCCATAGGTTTGGGTAATCACAAATTGGGTTCAACAAATTGCCTTAATCTTCTTTATGCAAGTTCATATTAATGTAGTCTTGAAAAGAATTCATGCAAGTTCTAGAAGTTCATGAAAATGGAATGCAATATCACACAGCAAAGAAAATGAGATTGAATTTAGTGTTCAATCTAAAGGCTCAAAATCTCACAGGGTAATCATATTTATCAATCAAACGTGTAAAATTTCATAATCAGAAACCAAATCAATTTACTCAACAAACTTGTAAAAATGTATAAATTCAATCAAGTTATGAAACTCACAATTTTTCATTGATTCTAATGAATGACTTTAATTTAATTATCAATTAAGGGAAATAAAAAAAAATTAAAAGATGATTCAATGCATGTTTTGTATTCATATACGACTACCCCCCCACACTTGAACTAAACATTGTCCTCAATGTTTTCAAAATAAAATAATTTGAGACAAATCCATAATCAACATAAATGGAAGAGAGTAGAAAAATACTGCCCTGATTGTGGTATATTTGTTCAATTTCCATGGATCCTTTCCTTGAAGTGCGTGCCTCATACATAACCAAGCAAAAGCAAATTGAACTAAAATAGTTAAAGTACGGTGAAAATAAACATAACTAAAACAACTGAAATAAAAGCAACAAACTAGTGTTTGCAAGGTAAAAACATAAAGGAAAGTGAGAAATCAAGAGCTCGAGCTCCCATCCGTAGCAGAAGTGGAAGATGAGGATGATGAAGGATAAGGTATGTTCTGAGCCTGGAAGAATTGTCTCAAAGCCCTCTCCATCCTCCTCTGTCTACGATCCATAATCTCCAAAGTACCACTTATCTGTTGAACATTGCCTTCCAATCTTTGGAGACGCATAGACAGCTGCTGAGAAACAACTTGGGGTGGTCGAGATGCTCTGGAAGCTGTAGGAATCCCCTCTTGAGGGGCTGGTGGGGCATTCTCCTCTGGGATCACAGGCTCGGCCTCTCCTGTAAAAGCCTCCTCATCCACAAACTGGATCCGACCATTTGGATCACAAAAAATAATCCCCATCCGGATGAGGGTATTGGTGGTCAAAGGCTGCATATCTAGCCTGACTGCATTCCTCGAATTGGGTCAAGTGTACCGAGGTTCCTTGCCAATCTTGGTAATGTAAGACCCACCACAAAGCCTTCCTGTATCCCTTTTGCTCTTATGATGGAGATAGTTCGCCAGGCGATATCCCATATGACATTTCCTTGTAGTGACCATACACCAAAGATAGAATAAATCGTCCCCAGTCACCGACCCATTACTGTCACCCCGACCATTAATTGTATAGGTGATGTATCGATGCATGAAGCGGAGAGTTGGGGTGGGAAGTGTAGTGCTCTTGGTGTATCTAGCACTGTACGCTCCAGAACGAGGAGCCACCTCCTCCCATGCTTGGGCAGCATTAAATTGGGGAGGGTATTTCATCAAATACAGTTGATACTCTTCAGTGTGGGTCTCTGCCTCTGTATATAAACCACAAGCTACCCCAAACTCTGAAATGGACATAGAGAAAGTCTGACCCCCAAGAGTAAACTGAATTGCATCTGGTCGATCAGGAGTCCTGGCCTTTACATCATCAAAGATGATGGAGCTGAGAAACTCACATAACAAGTGGGGGTAAGCAGGCTGCTGAATAGTCACGAAGGTCTCCCAACCAATCCGGTGGATGAAGGCATGTATTTCCTCCTGAATACCTATTGTTTCCAAATCATCATCGACTATAAATTTGTTGGATTCAATAGGTCTTTTCAGCAATTCCTGTAGTCGACTTCGGATTGCGACAGCTTCCACCACTCCTCTTCTACTGGCAACAACCCTACTACTCTCTGCTCTAGTAGAACTAGATCCACCTCTTTTGCTACCTCTTGTTCTTGGTGGCATTATAGCTAATGTGAATGTAAAATCCCAAGGATAACAAAAGGTGCTGCCAAAAACAATATTCCAACAATGGTAAAGGCATATAGAGGTAACATATATTGAATATTTGGTAACAATTGCAATCATAGTATCAAGTGGCAAAATAAGACAATTATGTAACCAAACATATCAAATCACAAGTCAAAATGTAACAGTTGTAAGCTCAACTAATTATTGGAAAAACTTGTGCATTGTACAAGCATATTTGAATTGCATTTTCAATTAATAATTGTGCATTGTATAGGCAAGCTGAACTGAATGGCATTGAATTGCATTCAATATTTTGAATTGAATTGCAGTCATTGAAGACTTTTTGTCGAACACTTGGTAAGCATTGTATCAAATATGAATTCTATGGCCAATTCCACTCAATAATGAAACCAAGTCAAGTAATAATATCATCCAGCAATTCAATGAAATTCGATTAATGCAAAATTGAAGAAGAAAGTGTAGAAAGTACCTGTAGGTTGGGAATGGACAATACACAAATTGTAGAACTTCTATGCAAATTTGAGCTCTGAAGCAAAATTGGAAATCTTCCTACCAATCGGACGAGGAGGGGAGTAAAGGGGAGGTTTTTTTTTTTTTTTTTTTTTTATAGCCTCCCATAAAGCCATTTATTGTGAATTTAGTGCACTGAAGCCAATTCCAACCAAACTTCTTCGCGCGGACCGAGCAGCGGCGTGGAGGCCTTCGCCAACCAACGCCGACCGCATTCCACTGCATATTTTCGGATGAGCATATAACGAGCGGTTGCAGGAAATGATATAACGGTCGTGATATAATATAGCATGCCCGTTATTTCAACTAAAAACTAATTTTGTGCAGGTCCAAAATCACGCTCGTGAAATTTAAGATAACGGGCGTGATATTGACTGTTAATTGCAACTCTCAGGAGACCATATCACGGGCATGATATTTAATATCACGGGCATGATATTGACTGAGACTATGAATTTCACACCCGTTATTTCCAATATAACGACTGTTATTTTGTCTGTAAACATGTGTGTCTCTGGAGGTAAAATAATGCCCGTTATTTTGAAAATAACGGTCGTTATGTTGTCTGAGAAAATACAACTCTCAGGAATTCAAATCACGGCTGTGATATTGAATATCACAGCTGTGATTTTCAGTGTTTTACCTCATAAAATCTTCTAAGTCCCAAATTGCTTGTACTTGCAAACAAACATAAATAAACACATTAAAAACACAACAAACATAACTAAATAGAATTAAAAACACTGAAATTAACAACAAACACAAATAAAAACATAGATGATGTTAGGGTGCCTCCTAACAAGCGCTTGATTTATAGTCGTTAGCTCGACTTTCACTAGCAAATTTAGGGGTCTTCCAAGTCCACAATGGACTTGTTTGATGGAAATACTCCTCCAAAATATGGCTTGAGACTATGTCCATTGACTTTGAAGGTTCCCTTCTCATGGTGTGATATCTCTACAGCACCATGAGGAAAAATTTCCTTAACAATAAATGGACCCGACCATCTTGACTTGAGTTTTCCTGGAAAAAGTCTAAGTCTTGAATTGTATAGTAAGACTTGGTCACCAACTTGTAAATCTTTCTTGACAATATGCTTGTCATGCCATTTCTTTGTGCGTTCCTTATAAATTCTTGCATTCTCATATGCATAAAGACGCATCTCATCCAATTCATTCAATTGAAGGATTCTCTTCTCTCCTGTTGCCTGTGGATCAAAATTTAAATATTTAGTAGCCCAAAATGCCTTATGTTGTAATTCCACAGGTAAATGACAAGATTTACCATAAACTAACAAATATGGAGACATACCTATAGGTGTTTTATATGCAGTTCTGTATGCCCATAATGCATCATCTAACTTAAGAGACCAATCCTTCCTAGATTGACTAACAGTCTTCTCAAGGATCCTTTTCAATTCCTTATTTGAAATTTCCACTTGACCACTTGTTTGTGGGTGATAAGGTGTACTAATTTTATGCTTCACATCATATTTAGCAAGGAGACGCTCAAATTGTGCATTACAAAAATGTGTTCCCCTATCACTAATTATGGTACGTGGTGTGCCAAATCGTGTAAAAATTTTCTTAAGGAAATTGACCACTCTTCTAGCATCATTAGTAGGTAAAGCAATTGCTTCCACCCATTTAGACACATAGTCAACAGCAACTAGAATATACTTATTTCCATAAGAATTAGGGAAGGGTCCCATGAAATCTATTCCCCATACATCAAATATTTCACATACAAGGATACCACTCAAAGGCATTTCATGCAATTTATAGATGTTACCTGTTCTTTGACATTTATCACAAGTCATGACATACCTATGAGCATCCTTAAACAATGTGGGCCAATAGAAACCTGATTGTAAAATTTTAGCAGCGGTTCTTGAAGCACCATAGTGTCCTCCAGCCTCTTTATCATGGCAATAACTGAGTATGGACTCGAATTCATAGTCTGGAACACACCTTCTTATTACACCATCTGCACAAATCTTATACAAGAAAGGATCTTCCCAAATATAGTACTTAATATCAGAAAAGAATTTCTTCTTTTGCTGATATGTCATATCATATGGGAGTGAATTAGCTGCCAAATAGTTAGCAAAATCCGCAAACCAAGGATAGTTTAATACCTTAACAGCATACAATTTCTCATCTGGGAAATTTTCCTCAATGGCATCTTCAAGGAATTGTTCGAAGTCTGGATTCTCAAGCCTTGAAAGATGATCAGCTGCAAGATTTCTGCTCCCTTCTTGTTCTTAATCTCAAGATCAAACTCTTGAAGCAACAAAATCCATCTGATTAACCTTGGCTTTGCATCTTTCTTCGCCAACAAGTACCTCAATGCTGAATGGTCTGTATACACTTTCACTTTAGACAAAATCAAATATGATCTGAATTTGTCAAAGGCATACACTACAGCTAGCAACTCCTTCTCAGTTGTTGTGTAATTTTGTTGAGTAGGATTAAGTGTTTTGCTAGCATAGTATATAGGCTGAAAGTGTTTGTCTCTCCTTTGACCCAAAACAGCTCCCACTGCATAGTCACTTGCATCACACATCAACTCAAATGGAAGATTCCAATCAGGTGCTACCATAATAGGTGCACTTATCAACTTCTCCTTCAAAATCTTGAATGATTCAAGGCACTCCTCTGTCATCTCAAAAGGAACATCCTTTTGAAGTAAGTTCGTCAATGGCCTTGCAATCTTAGAGAAATCTTTGATAAATCTCCTGTAAAAACCAGCATGCCCTAGAAAACTCCTCACTGTCTTCACTGAAGTTGGTGGTGGGATCTTCTCAATTGCTTCAATCTTTGCTCTATCCACTTCAATTCCTTTACTTGAAATTTTGTGACCTAACACAATTCCATCCTTTACCATGAAATGACATTTCTCCCAATTCAACACCAAGTTTGTCTCTTCACATCTTTGAAGTACTTTATTCAAATTATTAAGACAAACATCAAATGAACACCCAAATACCGAAAAATCATCCATGAACACCTCCATATAATTCTCCACCATATCAGCAAAAATAGCCATCATACATCTTTGAAATGTTGCTGGAGCATTACATAATCCAAATGGCATCCTCCTATAGGCAAAGGTACCATAAGGACATGTAAATGTCGTCTTCTCTTGGTCGTCTGGTGCAATTGGAATCTGAAAATACCCTGAATACTCATCCAAGAAACAGTAGTAATCATGACCAGCCAACCTTTCTAACATTTGATCAATGAAAGGAAGAGGAAAATGATCCTTCCTTGTAGCATCATTGAGTCTCCGGTAATCTATGCAAACCCTCCAACTGGTCACTGTTCTTGTAGGAACCAACTCATTCTTTTCATTAGGAACTACAGTCATACCACCCTTCTTTGGCACCACTTGAACTGGACTCACCCAAGGGCTATCTGAAATTGGGTATATAATTCCAGCATCCAACAATTTGATAACCTCCTTCTTCACTACCTCCTTCATATTAGGATTGAGTCTCCTTTGAGGTTGAATTACTGATTTGTGAAGCTCCTCCATAAGAATTTTATGAGTACAAAAAGAGGGATTGATACCCTTAATATCAGCAATCTTCCAAGCTATAGCCCTTTTCCTTCTTCTCAGCACTCTAATCAACTTCTTTTCTTGCAAATTAGTCAACAAAGCTGAGATTATCACCGGTAACTTAGAATCATCCTCCAAAAATATATACTTCAAATGTGAAGGAAGAGGCTTTAATTCCAGAGTTGGTGCTTCCTCAATAGATGGTTTAGACTTTTTCACTTCCGATCTTTCAATAACTTCAAATCTACATGCTTGTTTATTTGAAACAAATGGTCTCCCTTCCAACAACGCTGCCATCTCTATTGCATCTTCATCACTTTCATAAATTTCTTCTCCTTGAATGATGCTTCTCTCTAATGGATCTCCTTGAGCATTTTCCTGAAAAGCATCTTCCACAACCCGATCAAGTGTATCAATCATGAAACAAGAATCATCATGTTGTGATGCATGATTTAGTGCATTTGACATATTAAAAACAACTTTTTCATCCCCAGCTTTTAAAATCAATTTCCCTTGTTGAACATCTATCATGGCTCCACCTGTAGCCAAGAAAGGTCTACCTAATATGATGGGAACTTCAAAATCTTCTTCCATGTCAAGCACTACAAAATCAACTGGAAAAATAAACTTATCCACTTTCACTAAAACATCTTCAATGATTCCCCTTGGATATTTAATGGACCTATCAGCCAATAACAAAGACACTCTAGTAGGTTTTGGCTCACCTAATCCAAGTTTAGCATAAACTGAATATGGCATTAAGTTTATACTTGCACCCAAGTCACACAAGGCTTTACTGATAGGAAGTTTTCCTATTGTGTATGGAATGGTAAAACTACCAGGATCTTTCAATTTTGAGGAAGTTTGTTTTGCAAAATGGCTGAACATTCCTCATTTAAACAAACAGTAGACACATCCTCAATTTTCCTTTTGTTTGAAAGAATGTCTTTCAAAAACTTTGCATATGAAGGCATTTGTTGTAATGCATCTATAAATGGAATATTGATATGCAATTGCTTGAAAAGTTCAAGAAATTTACCAAATTGTTTATCAAGCTTGTGATGCTTGAGCCTATCTGGATAAGGAACTTTTGGCTTGTAAGGTTGAACTTTTTCAGCTTCTTCCTCTTTGTTGGATTAGTTTCTGTGTTGCTAGGAAAAGTGCCCTTTTGCCTTTCGGTCATCATCTTTGCCAATTGCCCAATCTGATTCTCCAAATTCTTCAATGAAGCCTCTTGGTTGTGCATTCTTTGATTCGTGGCTAACATGAATTTAGCCAAAATATCTTCCGTAGTTGGCTTCTTCTCACTTTGCTCAAATCCAGGTGGAGGTGGTTTTGGAGCATTTGGTGCACTCCAATTGAAATTGGGATGATTCCTCCATCCAGGGTTGAAAGTGTTGGAATATGGATTGTGATTCCTTTGAGGCCTTTGAAAGTTTCCAACATAATCCACATGTTCTGGTTGAAATGGATTTCCGGTTTCACAATCAATATTCCTATGATCACCACCACAAAAATCACAAATCACATTACTTGTGCTAGTGCCCATATGGTCAATCTTCTTATTCAGCAATTCCATTTGGGTTGTTAGAGATGCTATCACATCCACATTGTTCACCCCTGAAGCTCTCCTATTAGACCTCTCTGATTGTCATTGGTAGCTATTAGTTGCCATTTCATCAATCAAGTTGAAAGCATCAGTTGGCCTCTTGTTACATATGCTACCTCCCGCTGCGGCATCCAAAATGGCTTTAATAGCATTTGTCAACCCATTATAGAATGTGAACACTTGCATCCAAACTGGCAAACCATGATGAGGAACCTTTCTCAAAAGATCCCTATATCTTTCCCAAGCTTCATTAAGTGACTCTTGATCCATTTGAATAAATGTGGTGATGTCATTCCTCAACTTCGCTGTTTTGGAAGGTGGAAAGTACTTGGTGAGAAACTTTTCAACCATCATTGTCCAAGTAGTGATTGAACCTGGAAGCAATGAATTCAACCAAGCCTTAGCTCGATCCCTCAACGAAAATGGAAAAAGGCAAAGTCTGATTGCATCCTCCGTCACTCCATTGTGCTTGAAAGTATCACAAATTTGCAAAAAATTTGTCAAATGAGCATGTGGATCCTCACTAGGCAAACCTCCAAATTGGACTGAAGTCTGAATCATTGTGATTATTGCAGGCTTGATCTCAAAGTTGTTGGCTTGAATAGGAGGTCTAGAAATGCTTGAAGTCAACTCCTCCATATTTGGCCTAGCATAATCCATCATAGTCCTTTGTTGAGGACCTTGCTCTTCCGCCATGATTAGCTTCACAAGTTTCTTTGCTTCCTTTGGTGCTTTATTCCTAAAATGAAAAGTTCTTTCAATCTCCGAATCAAATTCGAATAAGTCTTCTTTAAGCCCCCGAGTTGGGGTCATAGACAACTCGAAACCTGAAATGAAAATTGTAAAACAATGGAAAAGTAAACTAAAACAATGGAAAAGTAAATAACGATTAAATTAACAAAACTTTTGTTTTTCCTAATATCACTAAATTAGTCCCCGGCAACGGCGCCAAAAACTTGTTGCTACTAAATCACTAGCAAGTGCACTAGTCGCTCAAGTAATATAATGATGAATAGAGTATCGTCCCACGAAGACTAATTAATGACTACTAGTATTATACTAAGTTCCATTATCAAATCAATCAAAACAATAATATTATAAGAATTAAATTAAATCCTAAAATTAACTAAAGTTACCAATTGAAATAAGGATTAAAAATGCAATTAACAAAAGCACTAGAATATGCACTTCTTCTAGCATATTTAATGTATTATAACATGCTTCATTTCAATTAAAAGATCTCATATCATGCACCGGCGTAATTCCCTATTGCGATGAATGGGCTCTCTCGAGTTATCACTCAACTATAATTAAATAATTAATTAATATATCTCTATACTAATTAATCACTTAATTATGCTTTAAGTTCAATGGAATTCCCTAATGAAACTTTATCCTCTAAAATCTCATTACCAAATAAATTATAAGGTCATATCTCTATGCCTTACAATCCATTGTCTTAATTGTTTATCCATTCATATAGCTCTTTCTCAAGTTACATACATGAATTAAAATCAATAAGGAGTTGATCAATCTCCCTAAGCATTAAGAACACAATTAAGACATACATGAACATAAGACTTAATTGAAATGGAAACACATCATATATACGTCAACATACTAG
This sequence comes from Calamus simplicifolius, assembly GCA_900491605.1. Taxonomy (NCBI): domain Eukaryota; kingdom Viridiplantae; phylum Streptophyta; class Magnoliopsida; order Arecales; family Arecaceae; genus Calamus; species Calamus simplicifolius. The sequence goes on along the minus strand of UESW01003995.1, from coordinate 2,196,753 downwards.
AATCCATACATATTCTAGTGGAGAATGTTTAGTTCCCCATGAAAACAAAGAAACTGATTACATAGATGGAAGTATGAAACATTGTTTTCAAAGAAGGAAGGAAATTACAACCAAGATGAACTTTGATCTTCAATCCTACTTCTTGATTCCTTGATCCTTTGTTGTGCTTGTTTCTTGTCACTTTTTCTCCTTCAGAAAATCTCCGCAATTCTTCTCTCCAAAGACCCTTTTATATCCCTCTCTTCATGTGTCAATTAACCTCCAATAACTTCCCCGAAATGGTTGGTTATTGGAAGTTATTTCAATTTCACCACCAAATATCATGGCTGTGAAATCTGGTGGTGATATCTACTGAGAATTTCACCACCAGATTTTATGGCTGTGAAATCAAGTGGTGATATTTAAATGGTGAAAATTTCTACGTAGGATAATTGTTGAGAATTTCACCACCAATTATCATGGCAGTGAAATCTGGTGGTGATATTTGCTCTTTTTCTCCAATTTGCACTTTGATCCTCCAAATTGCAGAATCTTTAATTCTTTCCTGAAATAGCACAAAAATCAATACCAAGTCCTCAAATTATCAAAATAAAAATAATGAAATAAAGTATAAATTATATGCATAATTTATACTTATCAGTCGCGGTCGATCCGATCGGCGACGATCCGACGGTTGCGATCGATCGAAGCCATGATTTATCCCGGTCGGCGATGACCGATCTCGGACCGTCGCGATCGATCCGATCGGTGATGACCCAACGGTTGCGATTGATCGAAGCCATGATCGATCCCGGTCGGCGACGATCGATCTCGGACCATTACGATCGATCTGATCGGCGATGACCCGACGGTTGCGATCGATCGAAGCCATAATCGATTCCGGTCGACGATGATCGATCTAAGACCGTTGCAATCGATCCGATCGGTGACGACCCGATGGTTGCGATCGATCGAAGCCATGATCGATCCCGGTCGGCGATGACCGATCTCGGACCGTCACGATCGATCCGATCAGCAACGATCCGATTGTTGCGATCGATCCAAGCCATGATCGATCCCGATCGGCGATGATCGATCCGACGCATGTACCAAAATTAAATTTTTAAAAACAATTGCGACGCATTTCGTTGCGTCGCAATGTTTTATTTTTTTTTATCTTTTAATTATATTTTATAAAATTTATTTTTTTAAAACTCTGCAATGCATTATTTGTGTCGCTAAATTAAAAATTAATTTTTAAAATTTTAATTTATTGTGTCGCTAATGCGTCGCTATTTAACATAATGAATTTTTTTAAAAATATTGCGATGCACTGAAGTGTGTCGCAATATTTTTATTTCATAATTCTTTTTAATATTTTTATAAAATTTATTTTTATAAAAATATTGTGACGCAATACTTGCATTGCTAAATAAAAAATTGTTTTTATTAATTTACTATTTTATTGCATCACTATTTAACATAATTAATTTTTTTAAAAACATTGCGACGCACTGAGTTGCATCGCAATATTTTTATTTCATAATTATATTTTATAAAAATTAATTTTATTTAAAATAATTGCGACGCAATTACTGCGTCGCTAAATAAAAAATAAATTTTTTTTTAATTTTCTGGTTTATTGCGTCGCTAATGCGTTGCTATTTAACATAATTTGATTTTTTTAAAAATTTGTGACGCACTGATTTGCATCATAATATTTTTATTTCATAATTATATTTTATAAAAATTAAATTTAAAATATTGCGACACATTACTTGCGTCGCTAAATTAAAAAATTAATTTTTTTTAATTTTCGGGTTTATTGAGTCGCTAATGCATCGCTAATTGCATCGCAATGTTTTGTTATCGTGGAGGCATCGCAATATGGTCGCAATTTAGCGACGCAAAAATGCGTCGCTAAATTTGCATCGCTATTTCGGTATTTTCTTGTAGTGGCAGCCCAGCCCATCACATTCCCAGCCAATCATCACCTGTTCAACTCTCCAAATAACTTGTCCTTTTTCTCTCAACTTGTTCCTTGCCTAAAGCCTAGAACTTGTCTTTTGAATAATCTTGCCTAAAGCTCATTCTGGTTATGTGAGAGAACTAGAAATATGGTTCTGATTCTGTCAACTATGTGACAGAAGCAGAATTCTGGTTCTATGATAGAACTAGAAATTTGTTCTGATTCACAGAAGCTGCATCGAGTTCTAATTTTGTGGTTCTATGATAGAACAGAACCAAATTCTGGTTGTCATAGAACCACAAATGTGGTCCTGGTTCTAATTCACAGAAACAAAAAGCTTTGGTTCTGGTTTTGTAGTTATGTGATAGAACAGACCAGAATTCTGGTTGTCACAAAACCATAAATGTGGTCCTAGTTCTAATTCACAGAACCAATTTCTGGTTCTATGATAGAACCAAAACCACATTTTTTAGTTCTATAGTTTTTGATAGTAATCTATTTTGAATTCAATATAACTCAATGATATCTTACATAATCTTATAGGTTCAAGAATGGATAAATCTTGGATTACCAAGCTCTAAAACACACCTGAGTATGCGATTGGACTAGAAGGATTTCTAGATTTTACTTTTTTACATGCATCTAGCAATGAAAGAATCAAGTGTCCATGTCGTGATTGTGGGTTTAGAAAGATGGAGACTAGAGAAGTAGTACATGACCACTTGATGTGCCATCGTTTTTTCCAGAATATACTGTTTGGATGTGTCATGGTGAGTGAATGATGAGAGAACATCAAGAATCCTCGAATACAACGCATGGTTATTTAACTAGTTATAAAAATATACCTAGACATGACTTAATGGATGACATAAACCACGATGCTTTTGGGATCCTTAGGCATCATGTGATTGAAATACTTCCTGTGTTGCCTAAACCTATGGATGAAGACGATGGGATATAGCTTGAAGGAAATCGTAGAGAAAGGGAAGACCGTAATGAATTTGCATATTTAATCAGGGATTGCAATGAACAATTGTATCAGGGGTGTGCAAAATATTCAAAGTTATCATTTCTGATTAAACTCTATCATATCAAGTGCTTATGTCGAATGACTGATAAAGCAATATCTATGATATTAAAGTTATTGCAAGATGCTTTCGAGCATGCAAGGATTCCGAGTTCATTATACGAGGCTAAAAAAATAATAAATAAACTAGGTTTCAATTATGAGAGGATTGACACATGTCCAAATGATTGAATGTTGTATTGGAAAGATGATAAAAGTAAAAAAACATGCAAAGTCTGTGTCACATCTAAATGGAAAAACAAAGGGAATGCTAGCAAGCCAGTAAGCAGTGCTAAAAAGGGAATGAAGCAATCTACAAAAGTTTTTCGTTATTTTCTGTTGAAGACAAGATTGCAGAGATTGTTTATGTCTTTTAAAACTGTTAAGGACATGAGATGGCACGCTGTAGCTACTAATAGTGATTGTTTCATAAGACATCCTAGAGATTCTGAGGCATGGAAGTCAATTGATACACTGCATCCCAACTGTTGGGAATTGTATCCTAAAGCCAATCATTTGATAATTGTGCTAATATAAATTGCATATAAATTAATATATTAATAAAAGTTATTTGACAGTTTATTCATTATAAGAACATCTTCTTAAAACTCCTAATAGTAATGAAGTCCTCAGGATCTTCCATCATGATAAAGGAGGATTTATCTTTGAAGGTTCTCAAAAAAGTTCGCGACCAAATGATATACTATGATAGGACCATAGTACTATCAATTATAGGACATTGTATATCATATTTGTTGGTTGTCCTCTTAACCAAGAAGTGTAGAGATGCTGGTATGACATACAGGTGAAAGTGTAGGAGTATATTTCACCGAACGTGACTCATTTTTGGATACTCTCCTATCAAGAGTTAATCCGAGAAGATATAGGTATAAGTATCCTCCAAACCTAAAGATCACAATCGGTGACTTGCAAGCAACACATTGTACTTAGGTGCTGGACCACCTGGATTTCAATCCAGCTACGAAAGGTTACTGGGTGCAGTCAAGTATTTGTGGTAGTCAGTTGTGGATCAAGATGGAATTTGACCTATCTCGTTAAAAGAAGAAATGCTTGTGTTTCAATTTAGCAAGACCTTGGCCAAGGTACTACATGTGAAGGTCACATGATAACTAAAGTTGAAATCACTTTATGGATTTGTTGTTTAGAGTTGACAGGCTCTTAAGGCATCCTTAACATTTGTGGTCAAAAGGATGAATTATACGATAACTGTTTCTTAGGGTTCTTGGAGTTTGCTCGGCAACTCTTCGACCTATCCGGATGTCGGGTTTCATTGCTAGATGGGTACATCGATTAGTATAGGAAGTTGTTCCTATGCTACCGGCTTAGGTTCGAACCTAGAGAGTCACACACATAGAAGTTTCCTACGATGATCTATTTGATGATCAACGATTGAGAATCATGTATGATTTAATTAATCAATTTGATTGATTGAATTATCTCAATTGGGTTAAGTACAAGTGAATAAGATTCAATTTGGTTTAAGTCTATTAGAAGGACTAGTCAATTTCAAATATTGATTTGAAATTAGACTTGATTTGAATTTAAATAGATTCAGGACTAGCCAAATTTGATTTGGGCTAGGACCATGATCTATGTAGGTTCAGTCCAATAAATTCAGATCAGCTTAAACCAAAACCTGAACCTAAACCTCTTGCATAAGTATCTCACATGATGAGATAACTAAAATCTGAGAGATTAAATTCACATGTAGAATTTAATGTATAACATTAATCTTCTTCAAACAGTTTCATTGGAATTCTAAAGTGTTAGAATTCATATAGAATAAATGTGCCTCTTTGAATCAATCAGGCGATTGAATTCTAAGTGTTAGAATTCACATCTCTTTGATTTTCACCGAACGTTGGAATTAACTAAACGCTGCGTCTCTTTGGTTCGGTGTCTCTTTGGTTTTCACCAAACGGCAAAATTCTAATTGTTAGAATTCAATGGGCTAAAGGCTACATTGAGCCTATAAATTAGAGGATATTCTTTGCCATATCATTGAACAACACACGATATGTCGTGGATTAAAATTCTAAAGAGTTAGAACATAAAATCCTGGTGTGATTCTGGTGTTAGCAAAAGTTTGGTATATCTTGGAAGAAGATTCAAGTGGGAGGATTCAAGATCAGCAAAGTTGTTTTTCCACGAGTTAGCACTCCCGGGAATCCGATCATTCGGGGCTTCGCGTGGACGATACTAGAGGCCAGACGATTGAACGGCTGCAGAGCACAAATGATTTACCTACTGTTCTTAAGGTAAGTGATTTGATCCCTATATCTTAAGGCAGGATTTAAGACGAGTAGTATAACTTCTTATCTTGAAGATCAAGATATGATCTTGATGTTTTTATTTATATGCATAATTTAGATCAAACAATCCTATAGTATAAGGTAAAGATATGATCTTGATGCATGTTAGATAGATTAATATAATCTTTAAGTTTCCGCATTGATAATTGTTATCAAATTTTAAAATATACATGCCTCAGAGATTGTTTCTCCTTACAAATGGTATCACGGCCCTGGTTTCATCTTGATCTAATTTATTGCATATAAATTAGTGTTCTTATTAATTGTGTAATTATGGCTAAAATGATTCACCTGGCTATTAAGTCATAGATAGATTGAATATCCATATTACCCCATTCAACGAGGTATTCTATGACATATTAGGTGCCGTTAAGGTTCTCTCATATTTGATGCTTAATCAAAAGATAATTTAAATTGATCTTTGGCATCAAAATACATATTACACACACTCTCAAGAGACATTTTATATTTGATACATATTGATATTGTGTTAACCCCAGATTGATTTTGATGATTACAAAACAAATTAAGCAATTCTAAGATTGATTCAGGGAAGTTCGGTCGCCTTGCAAGTAAGTATCTTCATGCAAAATCGACCGGTAAGAAAGTAGTTCATTTAATTTGCTTTGAATGTGATTATTAGCCTTGGAGTTAACTGGTTAGCTAGCTTGTTATTCTATTTAGCTAACTGGCACGACTTTCAACTAGCTGGGAAATTTTCACAGTGATTGGACCGAATGATCTTGCATTTTAGCTAGGTGTTTAGCTAGCTTGTTAGCTAGCTGCAGTTTCTTCAGCTAACTAAAATGCTCATCTCAGGTGCCTGGCCGAACATCCTCCTTTTTTAGCTAGCTGGTGAGTTAGTTTGTTAGCTAGCTGGAGCTCTTTTAGCTAACTAAGAAACTTGTCTCAGGTGCCTGGCCGAACGTCCTTTTCTTTTAGTTAACTGGTGAGCTAGCTTATTAGCTAGCTGGAATTCCTTCAGCTAACTAATTCGCTCATCACAGTGCATTGGCCGAACACCCTCAAATTTTAGCTAGCTGGCTGGATGTCTTGTTAGCTAACTGCAACTCCTTTTAGCTAGCTGGCATTTGCTTAGTTAATTGTTTAGCTATCTATGGAGCTAGCTGAGAAACCTTTTAGCTAGCTGACATTTCATTCAGTTAACTATTCAGCTAACTAACTATTTTATTTTTCTCCTGCAGCCGAAAGGGATTCAAATTCAGTTAGCTGGAGAGCTAACTATGGATGCATGAAAATTTTCCTCTGCCGTTGCTTTTTCCTGATAGTTAACTAAAGAGCTAACTGACCGTTGCTTAGTTAGCTGCCTAGTTAACTAAGTATTCAGCTTTTTACCCTCCTGGCCATTGCTTTTTGTTGTGAGTTAGCTGAAGAGCTAACTAACGACCTTCTAGCTGACTGAAGAGATACCTGTGGATGTCTTATTTGTTTTTAGTCTCTCTGGTTAGCTAATTGATTAGCTAGCTGAGGTCCCTTGCTTAACTCTTGGATGATGGCATTCATATCCTCAGCTACTTGGATTTATTTTTCAGTTAACCGCCGCCTGAGCTCTTAAGAGTGTTCTTTCTCTCTTACTCTCTCTCTATTGCTATTTCAAGCTATATTTAACTTTTGGATTTTTGAATTTTTGCAGTGCTTATCCTTCCTCAAATGGAGATCTGCATTCAATGCTTAAGAAAAACATGTTTAACGGTTATATTTTCTTCCCGTTATTATTTTCATTTATTTCTTATGTATCTAACGGATATTTTCTTGTTAAATGGTTATAAATAGCTGGGATTAGAAGCACACCTGGATGATTTTTGAAAAAGAAATTTTAAAGAGAGAAAAATCCAAGAAAAGAACCTTCATTGAATATTTGTTGAGTGGTTTCTGGGCATTCAAGTTCATTCCTTGCTCCGAAAGGTCGTCCGAATCATTGAAGCTTTTCAAGCATTCAAGACTTCAGCTGCTTCTAGGGTTCATTTATTGCTGAGTTTATTGCTTCAAAAGTTGTAAAGTATTTTCTGAATATCTGCTCATTGTAGGAGCTTCTCCTTTACATACTCTGAGTATCTTGTAAAAGGGTTAGTGAACCCTGGTTTGTTGTTGTTGGCTTCCTTGTGCCATTTAAACAAGAGGACTAGCCTAGGTTTGGCTAGGGGCTTTTGGCTTCCTTATGCCGTGAAACAAGAGGACTAGCCTAGGTTTGGCTAGGGGTTTTTGGCTGCCTTGTGCCGTGAAACAAGAGGACTAGCCTAGGTTTGGCTGCCTTGTGCCGTATAAACAAGAGGGCTAGCCTGGTTCGGCTAGAGGTTATAATCGTTGTGATACAATTAGTGGAATTTCAAAAGTATTGGAGAGTGGATGTAGGTGCTGAGTTTGGCACCGAACCACTATAAACTTCTGTGTGTTTGTGATTATTTGCTTTTCTGTTGTTATTATTCTGTGCACTCCACTTCACCGCTGCAAATCAAATTAGGGTTAAAAGCACATATATCTGCATAGCCATTAAATTATTTTTAAATAACCCAATTCACCCCTCTCTTGGGTTACTACATCTGGGCAACAAGTGGTATCAGAGCAGCATGCTCTTGATTTCTATAGCTTTGATTAGCTTGGAGCCAAAGATCAATAGTAATCCCAATGAATTCCATGTTGATTGAGGGACAATCAACTAATAGACCACCTTTGTTCAATGGAACAAACTACACATATTGGAAAGCACGAATAAAAATTTTTATTCAAGCACTAGATTATGATTTATGGGGAATCATAATTAATGGACCTCACACACCCACTATTATGATTGAAAATGTTAATATTGCAAAATCCGAATCTGAATGGGATAAGCAAGATAAGAAATTAGCTCAATTAAATGCTAAAGCTATGAATGTTCTTTATTGCTCTCTTGATGAAAATGAGTTTAATCGCATATCTACTTGTATGTCTGCTAAGGAAATTTGGAATAGACTTGAAGTTACCCATGAGGGTACCAATCAAATTAAAGAATCTAGAATAAATATGCTTGTACATGAATATGAATTGTTTAAAATGGAATCATATGAAAGCATTGGTGATATGTTTACAAGATTCACTAATATTATTAATGGGCTGAAAAGCCTTGAAAAATCTTATACTAATGGTGATCTTGTTAGAAAAGTTTTGAGATCTTTGGCTAGGTCTTGGGAGGCCAAAGTTAGTGCAATTCAAGAAGCCAAGGACCTCAATACACTATCTCTTGAAGAACTAGTTGGTTCATTGATGACTCATGAGCTTCAGCAGCAACAACATTTTGATGAAGAACAATCCAAAAACAAGAGAATATTGGGACTAAAGAGTACAACCCTAAATGATGAGAATGAGAGCACCTCAAGTGAAAGTGATGAGGAAAATGATCTAGCTCTCATTACAAGGAAATTTGAGAAATTCATGAGAAACAAATTTAAAGGAAGAAAGAGAGCATTAATGAAAGGAGAGCCAAGCAATGAAAAAGAATATGAAGTAATTTGTTATGAATGCAGCAAACCGGGACATTACAAGCCAGATTGTCCATATCTAAAGAAAGGTCTCAAGAAATTTAAAAAGAAGGCTATGATAGCTACATGGAGCGATAGTGATGCATCAAGCTCTGAAGAAGAAGAGAAGAATGAAGAAGAAAATCTTTGTCTTATGGCAAACAATGAAGAGGTAAACCCCAACTTGTTAGATGATTTTACATTTGATGAATTGCATGGTGCATTTTATGAATTAATTGATGATTTCGCAAATCTCAGTTCAAAAAATAAAGATTTGAAAAATCAAGTTCAAAATCTTACTTTAGAAAAGGATAAACTATTAGAAGAAAATGAAGTTTTATTACAAGAAAACATGAATTTGAAAAATGAAGTAGATAGATTGAAACATATTGTAGATAAGTTTACTTTGAGCTCTACTAAACTTAACATGATTCTTGAAAATCAAAGAGTTGTTTTTAACAAAGCTGGCCTAGGATATAATCCTTTAAAAAGACAAAAAATTTTGAAAAATATTTATGTGCATGCTGATGATTCAACTAAAATTGCATGCTTTAAATGTGGTAAATTAGGACACAAAGCATATATTTGTCACACACACAAAGTTAAACAAATATGGGTTCCAAAAGAAACCAGTTTAGCTAACTCTAAAGGATCCAAGAAAGCTTGGGTACCTAGAAGCAAAACTTGATATTATGGATGCAGGTGTGTCTTGCAACCCGTGGAGCAAAAAGAAAATGATATTTAGATAGCGGGTGCTTAAGACACTTGATGGATGATGAATCTCAATTCATCACTTTGAATGCAATTGATGGAGGAGTGGTTACCTTTGAAAGTAATGACCAAGGTAACATTATTGGCATTGATAAAATTGATATCACTCCCTCTACTTATGTTAATAATATCTTGCTTTTAAATGGATTGAATCATAACTTGTCTAGCATTAGTCAATTTTATGAAAAAGGTTTTAAAATTATTTGTTGAATCATCTCTTTGCATAATTACAAATCCTCTTGATGACTGCATGAAAGTCATTAGTCATAGGCATAGTAATGTTTATATTGTTAATGACCAGATTATTGAATGTCTAGTTGTCATGAATGCTAAAATTGATAAATCTAGTTATGACATCATAGACTTGCTTATGTCAGCATGGATTTTCTTTCTAAATTATTCAAAAATGATTTGGTTAAAGGTTTGCCAAAATTAAATTTCGAAAAAGATAAGATTTGTGATACATGCAAATTTTTGAAAAAATTAACAAGAATTTCTTTTAAGTCTAAAAATATGATTTTGACTTCTAATCTTTTAGAATTTTTGCATATGGATTCATGATGATTTTCTCGATTTACATAAGTTTTATTCTTAGTTAGCAAAAATAAAGCATCTTTAGTTTTTCTAAAACTCCTTAGAAGAATTTCAAATGAAAAAGGTTTTCCTATTTTATCTATTAGAAGTGATCATAAAAAGGAATTTGAAAATCAGCACTTTGAAAAATCTTGTAATGAACATAGGACATTATGTTTGATGAATCTAATGATCTTCCATTAAGGAAGAGAAAGGTTTTGAATGACACAGATGAAATTGAAAGTCAAGTCAAGAAGCTTACCTTGGATCAAGGATACAAGCGATACATGAAGAAGAAATTCAACATGATGACCCCAAGGTAATGCTGATGGAGGTATGTCCATAATCATTCTTAAAGAGCTAATATTAAGTGATCCATCTCATGATATTAGGATTAGATCATCATTTAGAAATACATGTATTAATTTTGCATTTGTTTTTCATATAGAGCCTAAATGACATGCATGATAAATTAAATGAGAATTTAGAAACAAATTGAATGAGCATGATAATTTCATTAGAAATAAAGTAAGATTGTTAGCTATAGAATATAATCAAGAGAAAGATATTGATTTTGATGAAACATATGTTCCTATTGCTAGATTAAAGATTATTAGATTACCTCTTACATTTGCTTGCTTTATGAATGTTAAATTATATTGAATGGATGTTAAGAGCACTTTCCTTAATGAATATATTGCTGAACAAGTATTTGTTGATAAACCACCTGATTTCAAAAATCTTGTATTTCCAAACCATGTATTCAATTGAACAAAGCTTTATATGGCTTGAGACAAGTACCCCGGGCATGGTTTGATAGGCTTATTAAGTTCTTGATTAGCAATAAATTTATTAATAAAAATGTTGATGCAACATTATGAATTAAAAGATAGAATGATGATATATTGATAGCACAAATTTATGAAGATGACATTATAATCGGTGCTACTAATAATTTCTTGTTCCAAGATTTTGCTAAGTTCATGCAGGGGGAGTTCGAGATGAGCATAATGGGTAAAATCAATTATCGGACTTCAAATGAAGCAATCAAAGAAGAGGATCTTTATAAGCCAATCCTTGTATATCAAGAAAATTTTGAAGAAGTTTGGCATGAAGAAATCTAAAGTATCGGTACATTTGTCGAGTGATATGGGTTGCAGGCCCATGATCGGCAACTAGTAGTATTAGCTTGATCTATTTACTCCTTGCTTGATATGATTTTATTGTAAGACTCGAATTATTAAATGCCTACTTTATTAATGGTATCATTTCTTGATCATATCTTATAATAAATTGCCTATGCATGAAATGATAAGGATTTGATAAAGGTGATGCATATTTTATTATAATATCTTGTTTGCATATCACCTATGTAAGAAATATTATTTTATCATATGAAATGTGAAATTGAATTGTGGTGATTGTTATAGAATGCCTATGTATTTTTAATATATACATTGAGATTAGCACGATACATTTATAAAATATTTTGATTATATGACATTGGTATCATTTCTTGCATAAAACTTTTATTACATATAGACCAAATTTGAAATATTAAGGGGGAGAAGAATGTAAGCATATTTGAACTCAAATATTTGATGTGGTATCTGTTAATATTGTATCTCAACACATTTTTAAATTAGTAAAGGGGAGAAGAAACTTACTTGAATATTTGGATACTTTGATGCATTAAGCACTATGATGTATTAAATATCAAATATCTTACTGTTATAAGTGCTTTCATGTATGAATGTGGTATTAACTCTTATATGTGGTAATGATTTGAATGCATATCAATCTATGAAACTGCCACCTTGCTCCAATATATATATATAAAGGTGATATTTTGATCCTACATTCAAAGTTTTTTTTTAAATTGGTATCAATTGAGTTATGAAAAATGATTGTTATTACATGATTAATATTTTTGTATCTTATTGTTACTATTGAAGATTAGAATTTTTCTTTATAATATAAACTTTGTTGTGAACTTTAATATATTTGGACTTTGACGTATTTTGAATTTTGATATATGTTATTTTTATGATTTGAGATTATGAACCTTGATAAACTTTGATGTATCTTTGGTGTATGGTTGAAATTATATCTTGTATGATCAAGCCATAAACTTAATAGTTTGTATTATGTACTTATGCTTTTTAATGCATTATGAATGCTTAATGTCTTTTCCTTGATGAATGCTTAATTGTGCACATTCTTCCATCTCGTTTTGATTAATGACAAAAAGGGGGAGAGAATAGCATACACTTCATTTACATTTATGGGAGAGATTAGCATACATTATATTCATGAAACATTCATGGAAGAGAATAGCATGTAAAGAGAAAAGTATATACAATTGCTCTTTATATGCTTAAAGGTTTTGTCATCATCAAAAAGGGGGAGATTGTTGACCCCAGATTGATTTTGATGATTACAAAACAAATTAAGCAATTCTAAGATTGATTCAGGAAAGTTCGATCGCCTTGCAAGTAAGTATCTTCATGCAAAATCGACTGGTAAGAAAGTACTTCATTTAATTTGCTTTGAATATGATTATTAGCCTTAGAGTTAACTGGTTAGCTAGCTTGTTATTCTATTTAGCTAACTGGCACGACTTTCAGCTAGCTGGGAAATTTTCACAGTGATTGGACCGAACGATCTTGCATTTTAGCTAGCTGTTTAGCTAGCTTGTTAGCTAGCTGCAGTTTCTTCAGCTAACTAAAATGCTCATCTCAGGTGCCTAGCCGAACGTCCTCCTTTTTTAGCTAGCTGGTGAGTTGGTTTGTTAGCTAACTAAGAAACTTGTCTTAGGTGCCTAGCCGAACGTCCTTTTCTTTTAGTTAACTGGTGAGCTAGCTTGTTAGCTAGCTGGAATTCCTTCAGCTAACTAATTCGCTCGTCACAGTGCATTGGCCGAACACCCTCAAATTTTAGCTAGCTGGCTGGATGTCTTGTTAGCTAACTGCAACTCCTTTTAGCTAGCTGGCGTTTGCTTAGTTAACTGTTTAGCTATCTATGGAGCTAGCTGAGAAACCTTTTAGCTAGCTGACGTTTCATTCAGTTAACTATTCAGCTAACTAACTGTTTTATTTTTCTCCTGCAGCCGAAAGGGATTCAAATTTAGTTAGCTGGAGAGCTAACTATGGATGCATGAAACTTTTCCTCTGCCGTTGCTTTTTCCCTGATAGTTAATTAAAGAGCTAACTGACCGTTGCTTAGTTAGCTGCCTAGTTAACTAAGTATTCAGCTTTTTACCCTGCTGGCCATTGCTTTTTATTGTGAGTTAGCTGAAGAGCTAATTAATGACCTTCTAGCTGACTGAAGAGATACCTGTGGACGTCTTATTTGTTTTTGGTCTCTCTAGTTAGCTAACTGATTAGCTAGCTAAGGTCCCTTGCTTAACTCTTGAACGATGACATTCATATCCTCAGCTACTTGGATTTATTTTTCAGTCAACCGCCGCTTGAGCTCTTAAGAGTGTTCTTTCTCTCTTACTCTCTCTCTATTGCTATTTCAAGCTATATTTAACTTTTGGATTTTTGAATTTTTGCAGTGCTTATCCTTCCTCAAATGGAGATTTGCATTCAATGCTTAAGGGAAACATGTTTAACGGTTATATTTTCTTCCCGTTATTATTTCCATTTATTTCTTATGTATCTAACGGATATTTTCTTGTTAGATGGTTATAAATAGCTGGGATTAGAAGCACACCTAGACGATTTTTGAAAAAGAAATTTTAAAGAGAGAAAAATCCAAGAAAAGAACCTTCATTGAATATTTGTTGAGTGGTTGCTGGGCATTCAAGTTTATTCCTTGCTCCGAAAGGTCGTCCGAATCATTGAAGCTTTTCAAGCATTCAAGACTTCAGCTGCTTCAACCTAGTTTATTTATTGCTGAGTTTATTGCTTCAAAAGTTGTAAAGTATTTTCCGAATATCTGCTCATTGTAGGAGCTTCTCCTTTACATACTCTGATTATCTTGTAAAAGGGTTAGTGAACCCTGGTTTGTTGTTGTTGGCTTCCTTGTGCCATTTAAACAAGAGGACTAGCCTAGGTTTGGCTAGGGGCTTTTGGCTTCCTTGTGCCGTGAAACAAGTGGACTAGCCTAGGTTTGGCTAGGGGTTTTTGGCTGCCTTGTGCCGTGAAACAAAGGACTAGCCTAGGTTTGGCTAGGGGTTTTTGGCTGTCTTGTGCCGTATAAACAAGAGGGCTAGCTTGGTTCGGCTAGAGGTTGTAATCGTTGTGATACGATTAGTGGAATTCCCAAAAGTGTTGGGGAGTGGATGTAGGTGCTGAGTTTGGCATCGAACCACTATAAACTTCTGTGTGTTTGTGGTTGTTTGCTTTTATGTTGTTATTATTCTGTGCACTCCACATCACTGCTGCAAATCAAATTATGGTTAAAAGCACATATATCTGCATAGCCATTAAATTGTTTTTAAATAACCCAATTCACCCCCCTCTTGGTTACTACATCTCGGCAATATATTGTATAAAAGCATGATATTTACATGTTTAGTATAAAAACATATATATGAGATATGATGGCTTGTTGTCTATGTTATGAAACATACAAATATTTATGAGAGTCTTATTTGAATGTCAAATATTTATTCATAATCTTTTTAGATATGATCTAAATATAGGAATTATGAGTAGTTAAATAATGCAACTGATGCATGATTCGAAATATATGACATGAAATATATTTAACCTTATGGGTTAGCTAAATCAGGTCCATAAAGGGTTAGACCCTAAGGTTTAAATAAAATAGACTATAAGAGTATTTGATCAAATCTAAATTGATTAGATTAGGTTAAGGATGCTCTAAATCAAATAATAGTTGTAGTTGATCATGTCCTTATCTTTGATTAAACCAATGGAGGTAGATTAGGCTCAGTGGTTGAGCATGAATCTCTTAGATGGTCAAATCAAAATTGGTTAACCATATGATGTCAATGTGAGTTGGCAAGTTGCTCTAGGATCAACGATCGAATGGTTTTTAATTGGGATCTTCTCATATTGATACGTCTTTAATGAGTTAATGGCATTCCCTCCCATCGATCTCACTTACCTAGTCAATATGGTGAACCATTTATGATTCAGATCATTTACCTGATTCGGGTTGACCCATGCCTGTAAGAAAATCAGTCTGACTGATTTAAGTGTCACTTAACCTGACTTAATCTTGTTTCATTCTACCAATTTCATAGATTCAGTAGGAGAACTTGATTAGTCAATTTATCTTCAGATTATTAAATCCTCTAAAATTATTAGGTCCTTAAAATGAAATAGTTATATGATAACTAGATCATAGCCTCCCATTAAGGTGGGTGATAATGAGTCCGATGTCTTGATAATCATTAGAGGCACTCCATGCCTGGTGCTTATCAACCATCAAAATTATCATTCATTATATAATAAGTCAGCGTAACTATTAAATAGACAGTCAGGTGGGCCGAGCTTCACTCGGGCTTGGTTGTCTATTGATAGGTTATACTGATTATATCATTTAATAGTTGGACCTAACCAGAACTTTCAGTGAAGGCACTCCATGCCTGCTGAAGAGGAACATGGAGCAAAACTGAACACTAAGAATTATTTTGGGAAACAATTGGTTTTGAACCTACTCTTAGATGCATATGGGTTGGCCAAGCTTCACTTGGGCCTGTATGTAGTCTATGTAAATCTTAGTGCCTACTAACGAATTAAAAATAATTCTTCAAATTGGGATGTAGATGCTGCCAATTTGAATAAAATAGTGGAAGAATCTTTAGACTAAAGTCCAAGTCTTTAGACTGAATCAATTTATATACTACTAAACTTTAGTTTTTCCTTATGCAAAAAATGGCCACTAATTTATCATTAAGGTCCCTATTGGACAGTGACAAGTTGAATGGTTTAAATTTCAATAGATGGTTTAGAAAAGTTAAGATCATCCTTGAGCGTGAGAGGATTCTATATATTCTGAATAATCCTGCACCAGAGATACCTAATGCAAACACTCAAAGTTCTAAGAGAGACACTTATCAGAAGTGGCTCAGTAATAGAACTAGCATGCGTTGCATCATGCTAGCAGCAATGAACGATGAATTCGGTCGTCGGTTCGAGAATGCTCAGCCGGAAGAAATCATTCAAGCGCTGAATGAATCTTTCGGCACACCCGACGATGTTGAAAGGCATAAGACTATATTGACCCAATTATTGATTTTGATGATTAACAAAAGCCATGAGTATATTCACATTGTTTCTGACAAATTTATGGAGTGTTTCAGGTATTAAGAAAGTTTAACAATTCAAATATCACTCAAAATTGATTTTAAGATGAGTTTCAAATTATAATTCTCAAAAGTTCAGACCTTAGAGTCAACACCTATAAGTCAGGAGTCGACACATGGGCGTATCAGAATAGTTCTCAAATTTCGGCATGGTCTGGAGTCGACACATGGATGTCGGGAGCCGACTCCAACCTGAGAGACAAAAGTATGCTTTTCTGCGTCAGTTTTTGGAGCCGACACATGGAATTCGGGAGCCGACACCTAAGATTCGGGAGCCGACACCTAGAATGAGTGGAGCCGACTCTAACCTGAGAACAGAGAGCGTATTTTGAGCCATATTTAGAGTCGACACCCTCTATTTCGGGAGCCTACACCTAAATGCGGGGAGCCGACACATAACTTATCAGGAGCCGACCCCTCAATGAAAATTTTTATTACCATTTTTGGATACACGAAGTGGAGCCGACACATGAAAAGTTGGAGCCGACTCCAACCTGACAGGAACGGATTTTCAAAGTGTCAGAACGGCCTCCAACGGTAACATTTTCTCACCTAATTTTTAACGGCTATTTTTCTTGTGTGTAGGAGCAATCCAATGATAGAAATAATGGCTAGTTTTCCACCTAATCTTGGATTAAAGAAAATCTATAAAAAGGGAAGAACGAACCATTTAAAAGAAGAACAAAAAAAATGGGAGAAAGATCAAAAAAAAATCGAGATATTCAAGAGAGCCATTTCAAAAGAGAAATCTCTGTGAGCTCGCCCATCTTCTAAAGAAGATTCAAAAGAAATCCAAGGCATACAAAGTTCAATTTTGGAGGATTTCAAAGAAGGAAAAGAAGAAGCCAAAACCTATTTTTTCCCATCTTCTCAACAACAAATTTTTGGGTGAAATCTGAGCTGGAGCTTGATTCAACCTTTCAAAGGAGAAGAGGAAAAGAAGAAAAGAAGCCAAGCCTACATTCAAATCGCTTCAAATAGGCTTTTCTATTCCCTGTCTATTTATATTGCATATTCGCTCATTTGAGGAGCTGTTTGTCATTGTAAACATTAATTGATTTCATTTGATTGCTAATTCAATCAGGAGATTAAATTAGTGGAGGTGGTATACCTCGGGTCAAGCAAGATATAGCTTAAGGTTGGGTTTTGTACTGGTAAGCCCGGAAAACCGGCTGGGTTCGTTGTGATCCCGGGTAAAACAACAAGTTTGAGTTGTGAGCTTGTAAAATAACTCGACTGTAATCAAGAGGATTATAGTGTAGACTCAAGTGGAGCTTGGGAGTGGACGTAGGTGTTGGTTACACCGAACCACTATAAAATCTTTGTGCTTGTAGTGTTTTGATCTCTCTCTTCTTTAATTGCTTGTGCTTAGCTTCAATTAACTCCATTCGCTTGCATACTTTGATATCAATCGATTTAATTTTAAAAAGAGTTAAATTTTTTTAAGAACCCAATTCACCCCCCCCCCTCTTGGGTTACCATCTGGGCCAACAGACTAGTTGTGCTATTTTTAATGATCGAATGAGGGGTGGATTATCTGTCACTGATCATGTATTGTATATGATCGAGAAGATAGAACTCCTAAGCAAACTCGGCTTTCCCCTACATGAATAGTTGGGAAAGGATGCGATTCTGAATTCCTTGCCTCCATCCTTTCGATCTTTCTTACTCATTTTTGAATGACAAAAATACAGTCAACTACCACGGTTTGTTGTGGTTGATACAAAACTTTGAGAAAGATAACCAGCTCTCTAAGTGTTTGGTTAATGTGGTTGAAGGATCTAAGGTAAGGCGTCAACCCTTTGGGAAAGGGAAGAAGAAAAAGATGCAACATGCTAGGACATATATAAGGGGTCAGATGCAGAAGAAGAAAGTTGATAAAGTTAAGCTGAATGCTTTCACTGCAAGATGCAAGGGCATTGGAAGAGGAACTATCCTATTTACATTGCCACATTTGATCCAAACGGGCCAAAGAAGAAAAAGGGGCAAGATGTTGCTCAATAAGGTATTTATATGATAACACATTGTAATTTTTCTGTATATGATAATCAGACCTGGGTATTGGATACTGGGAGTTCTTTTAATATTTGTAATTCATTGCAGAGACTACAAGTCACTAGAAGATTTGAGGACAATGAAAGATTCCTTAATGTCGGCGATGGAAGATTAGTTCCAGTTATAGCATTAGAAATTCTTGAAATAATTTTCAATAGAAATGTCATTGTACTAAATGATTGTCATTTTTGCCCAACGTTCTTGTTGAACATAATTTCTGTAGGCCTTTTGGCTAAAAGTCATTATGAAATTTCAATAAAGGATGTTACTTTGAATATCATTATGAATGGAGTCACTGTAATGACTGGACATTTATCTAATGGCATTTATATTATCACAGCCTGTGAATGTAATATACAAATCAAGTAAGCGCCCTAGAATAACTGATGTCACAGATATTTATCTTTGGCACCATCGGCTGGGTCATATCAATAAGAACAGATTAAACAGGTTAACCCAGGAGGGCATCCTTCGAGTTGATGATTGTGAATCATTAACTACCTATGAATCCTGTCTTCTTGGTAAAATGACCAAGTCATCTTTTACTGGAAAAGGTGAAAGAGCCAAAGAGCTATTGGGTCTAGTACATACTCATGTATGTGGACCAATGAGCACTTGTGCCAAAGATGGATATTACTACTTCATTACTTTTACAGACAACCTTTCTAGGTTCGGTTATGTCTATCTTATGAGACATAAATCTGAGTCATTTGAAATGTTCAAACTATATATAAAGAAGTAGAAAAATAAACAGGAAAATGTATTAAGACCCTTCGATCATATCGAGGAGGTAAATACTTTTCAAATGATTTTGTGACATATCTAAGGAAGAATGAGATTCTCTCCCAATGGACTCCTCCTGAAGCACTGCAACATAATGGTGTATCGAAAAGAATGAATCGAACTCTATTAGACATGGTTCAGTCCATGATGGGTTTTGCAAGCTTACCAATATCATTTTGAGGATATGCATTAGAATAAGCTTATCATATTCTCAATAAGGTTCCAAGTAAGTCTATTTCTAAAACTCCACATGAGATGTAATATGGACATAAACCAGTTATCACCTATCTGAGAGTCTGGGGGTGTCCGGCTTATGTGAAATGTGCAAAATCAGATAAACTTGAACCCAAATCTGACAAATATTTTTTTTATCAGCTATTCAAAAGAAACCAAAGGATATTACTTCTACAATACTAAAGAACAAAAGTTGTTCATTAGTAATAGAGCATTTTTCCTTGAAAAGGAGTTCCTTACTGAAGGAACAAATGGCTCTAATGTTGAACTTGAGGAAGTTCATCAAGTAGAAGGAACAACACAAACCTTTGAACCCTTAGAATCTGAGTTGATTAGATCAAACTCAAAACCCATTTTAGATGCACCATTAAGGTGATCTGGTAGAGTACCACATCAACCAGACAGATACTTAGGTTTCTTGGTCCAGAACAAAGATCCTATTGAGCTCGATGAGAACAACAAGGATCCGATCACCTATATGGATGCTATGCAAAGGACTGACTTTGATAAATGGCTTGATGACATGAAATCCAAACTTGATTCCATGAAGGAAAATAATGTATGGATATTAGTTGACCCACTCGAAGGGATAAAACTCATAGGGTATAAGTGGGTTTTCAAGAGGAAAAGAGGCACAAACGAAAAGGTAGAGACCTACAAAGCAGGTCTGATTGTCAAGGGGTATCGTCAATGTTATGATATTGACTATGATAAGACGTTTTCTCCTATGGTAATGCCGAAATCCATTCAGATTATGCTAGCTATAACAGCACACTTAGATTATGAGATTTGGCAGATGGATGTTAAAACCGCTTTTCTAAATGGTAATTTAGAAGAACAGTTGTATATAATAGAGCCTTAAGGTTTTATATCTGAAGACGAGTCTAAAGTGTGCAGGCTACAAAAGTTTATTTATGGACTTAAGCAAGCATCTAGGAGTTGGAACATATGATTTGATAATGTGATCAAATCTTATGGCTTTGTTAAGAATAAAGAAGAACCTTGCATTTATAAATGGGCTAACGTTTCTATTATTGTATTTCTTGTATTATATGTGGATAATATTCTCTTAATCGGAAATGATGTCCCTGCATTACAAGGAATAAAGACATAGTTATCATCATAATTCTCCATGAAAGATCTAGGAGAAGCTCACACATCCTAGGGATGAAGATCTATAGAGATAGATCTAAGAGAATGCTTGATTTATCTCAATCTACGTACATTGACACTGTGCTAAAGAGGTTTAGCATAGAGAATTCTAAGAAAGGCTATCTTCCGATAGGCCATGGAATTCATCTTTCCAAGAAGGATTGTCTGACAACTCCTAATGAAAGAGAATGTATGAGTTGAATTCCATATGCTTTAGCAGTAGGATCGATTATGTACACCATGACATGTACAAGACCAGACGTGGCATACTCACTAGGAGTAGTGAGTAGATACCAATCTGATCCAGGAGAAAAACACTGGCAAGTTGTTAAGACAATCCTTAAGTATTTGAGAAATACTAAGGACCAGTGGTTAGTCTATGGAGAGTCTTATTTGAAACTTGTTGGATATACTGATTTCAATTTCCAATTAGATCATGATGATAGCAAAAGTGTATCGGGTTTCGTGTTTATCCTAAATGGTGGAGCTGTTTGCTGAAAAAGTTCCAAGCAACATATAGTGGAAGATTCAGTATGCGAGGCAGAGTACATCGCTGCATCAGATGCTACGAAAGAAGCTGTGTGGCTACGAAAGTTCCTCTCTGAGCTTGGAGTGACACCTTCCATAGATGGACCAGTCCTGTTGTACAGTGATAGCACTGGTGCCATAGCTCAAGCAAAGGAACCACGAGCACATTAGCACACCAAGCACATACTGCATCGGTTTTATCTTATTCGAAAGATTGTAGAATGAGGTGACATAAATCTTTAAAAGATTGATGAAAAGAAAACCTAAGTGACCCATTTACTAAAGCACTCAGCATCAAGGAGTTTGACGACTGCAAGTTGAAGATGAGTATTAGATACTGTAATGAGTGGCTTTAAGCTAAGTGGGAGTTTATTGGGAATTGTATCCTAAAGCCAATCATTTGATGATTATGCTAATATAAATTGCATATAAATTGATATATTAATAAAAGTTATTTGGCAGTTTATTCATTACAAGAACATCTTCTTAAAACTCCTAATAGTAATGAAGCCCTCAGGATCTTCCTTTATGATAAAGAAGGATTTATCTTTGAAGGTCCTCAAAAGAGTTCGCGATCAAATGATATACTATGACAGGGCCATAGTACTATTAATTATAGGACGTTGTATATCATATTTATTGGTTGTCCTCTTAACCAAGGAGTGTAGAGACACTGGTATGACAACAGGTGAAAGTGTAGGAGTACATTTCACCGAACGTGACTCATTTTGGATACTCTGCTGTCAAGAGTTAATCCAAGAAGATATAGGTATAAGTATCCTTCAGACCTGAAGATCACAACTGGTGACTTGCAAGCAACTCATTGTACTTAGGTGCCGGACCATCTAAATTTCTAATCCAGCTACGAAAGGTTACTGGGTGCAGTCAAGTACTTGTGGTAGTTAGTTGTGGATCAAGATAGAATTTGACCTATCCCGTTAAAAGAAGAAATGCTTGTATTTCAATTTAGCAAGACCTTGGCCAAGGCACTTCATGTGAAGGTCATATGATTACTAAAGTTGAAATCACTTTATGGATTTACTGTTTAGAGTTGACAGGCTCTTAAGCCATCCTTAACATTTATGGTCAAAAGGATGAATTATACGGTAACTGTTTCTTAGGGTTCTTGGAGTTTGCTCAGCAACTCTTTGACCTCTCCGGACGTCAGGTTCCATTGCTAGATGGGCACATCGATTAGTATAGAAAGTTGTTCCTATGCTACCGGCTTAGGTTCAAACCTAGAGAGTCACACGCATAGAAGTTTCCTAGGATGATCTATTTGCTGATCAACGATTAAGAATCGTGTATGATTTAATTAATCAATTTGATTGATTGAATTATGTCAATTAGGTTAAGTACAAGTGAATAAGATTCAATTTGGTTTAAGTCTATTAGAAGGACTAGTCAATTTCAAATATTGATTTAAAATTAGACTTGATTTGGATTTAAATAGATTCAGGACTAGCCAAATTTGATTTGGGCTAGGACCATGATCTATGTAGGTTCAGTCCAATATATTCAGATCAGCTTAAACCAAAATTTGAACCCAAACCTCTTGCATAAGTAACTCACATGATGAGATAACTAAAATCTGAGAGATTAAATTCACATGTAGAATTTAATGTATAACATTAATCTTCTCCAAACGGTTTCATTGGAATTCTAAAGTGTTAGAATTCATATGAAATAAATGTGCCTCATTGAATCAACCAGGCGATGGAATTCTAAGTATAAGAATTCACATCTCTTTGATTTTCACCGAACATCGGAATTAACCAAACGCTGCATCTCTTTAGTTTTCACCGAACGTCGAAATTAATCAAACGCTGCGTCTCTTTGGTTCGGTGTCTCTTTGGTTTTCACTGAATGGCAGAATTCTAAGTGTTAAAATTCAATGGGCTAAAGGCTACATTGAGCCTATAAATTAGAGGACATTCTTTACCAGATCATTGAACAACACACGATATGTCGTGGATTGAAATTCTAAAAAGTTAGAACATAAAATCCTGGTGTGATTCTGGTGTTAGCAAAAGTTTGGTGGATCTTGGAAGAAGATTTAAGTGGAAGGATTCAAGATTAACAAGGTTGTTTTTCCATGAGCTAGCACTCCTAGGAATCCGATCATTCGGAGCTTCACGTGGATGATACTAGAGGCCGGACGGTTGAACGGCTGCAGAGCACAAAGGATTTACCTACTGTTCTTAAGGTAAGTGATTTGATTCCTAGATCTTAAGGCAGGCTTCAAAATGAGTAGCATAACTTCTCATCTTGAAGATCAAGATATGATCTTGATGTTTTTATTTATATGCATAATTTAGATCAAACGATCCTATAGTATAAGGCAAAGATATAATCTTGATGCATGTTAGATAGATTAATATGTAATCTTTAAGTTTCCGCATTGATAATTGTTATCAAATTTTAAAATATAGATACCTCGGAGATTGTTTCTCCCTACACCGACTTTGCTTCAGATTCCACAATGTGTGACTTAGCCTAGCTAGTGATGGCTTTAATCCATTCGATACATTGAGTACTAACTACAGCATATGGCCAATGGTGGTTATGCCATATAACTTGCCTCCATGGATGTGTATGAAGCAATCCTCATTTATTCTTTCAATGATCATTCCAAGTAATTGCGAATGCCAGGGGATGATATAGATGTTTACCTACAACCTTTGATTGAAGAATTGAAAGAGTTGTGGAATGATGGGGTGCAAACATATGATTCATCATCTAATCAAGTGTTTATGATATGGGCAAAGCTTATGTGGATGATTAGTGATTTTCCTGGACTTGGCACCCTATTTGGATGGAACACCTATACTGGGTTGGCTTGTCCTCGTTGTAACTTCAATTCTAAATCATGTCATCTTCCTCATAGTAGAAAATGGTATTTTATGGGCCATCGATGTTTTTTGGAAATAGCACATAGGTTTAGATTAAATCAAACTTGGTTTAATGGCCATGCTAAATTGAGTAACCCACCTGTCTTATTGTCAGGCTCAGAAGTTTTGAAACAGGTGGAGCATATTGGTATCACATTTGGCAAGAGTTTGGAGTTGGATGTGGAGGGAAAAGATTGCATTGCAAAAATGTTGATGAGAGTAACCCTCAGCAATGGAGGAAGAGAAGTATATTTTTCAACTTTTGTTTGGGAGATTAATTTATTATGTCACAACTTTGATGTGATGCTCTGCTCAATGAATCGAGTAAGACAAAAGATCATCTGAATGCTCAAAAGGACTTGCTTTCTTTAGGAATAAGACAAGATCTATGGCCTGATGAGAATGGAATATTTTTACCTGTTTTGTACACAATGACAAATGCAAACAAAGATAAATTTCTTATGGCTTCAAAGAATGTGACTGTGCCTAATGGCTATTCTAGCAACATTTCTAGATGTGTTGATCTCAAACATCGTAAGATTTCTGGATTAAAAAGTCATGACTCTCACATTCTCATAGAACAGTTGTTACCATTACCAATCAGGAAAGTATTGCCTGAACAGGTATATGCAGTGTTATTGGATTTGTGTTCATTTTTTAAGCATTTATGTGCTAAAGTGTTGGTTACAAGAGAACTTGAACTGCTTCAAAAGAGAATTGTATTAACCTTGTGCCATTTAAAAATGTTATTCCCTCCGTCATTCTTTACGGTTATGGTTTTCTTGACTGTTCATTTAGTTGATGAAGCCAAGTGTTGAGGGCATATACATTATCGATGGATGTATCCTATAGAGAGGTAAGTAATCTAACTGAATATGGTTTTATGAATATTTTAATTGTGTTCCAATTTAGTTGCCAATTACTGTGACCGTTGATAATTCTTTAGGTATCTAGGACATTTGAAATCCTATGTACGTAATAGGGCCCAACCGAAAGGATCTATAGCTGAAGGGTACATAGCTGAAGAGTGCTTGACATTTTCATTGAGGTATTTGCATGGAATTGAGACAAGATTCAATCAGGTTAGGCGTGTTGATGATGAGCCTAATGGAGTTGACTCGAATCAAGTGGAAACTCTTTTTCTACAAATAGGTAAACCAGCGGGACATGCTGAATATTTTAATCTTACACCTACATAATTGAATCAAGCACACCAACATGTGTTGTTTAATTGTCAACATGTTACTTGATTCCTTGAGTAAGTAAATGATGCTACTTGATGTTACGATATATTCAAACTTATAGACCTTTATTGATGAGAACATTTAATGCAGTGAGTTTAAAGAGATTACTAAGAGGAGGCTAAGAAATCGGACATGCTCTGCTGTAGTGATGCAAAGGACAGTTCATAGAGAATTTGCTTCATGGTTTCAAGCATGAGTAAGTAACAATAATAGTTTGCTTTTAAATTCTCAGTTTAGATGACACATCTAATGCCACCTGTATTTTCATGTTAGATTAATAATGACAAGAATGAAGTGCATTCAACTGATATCATCCATCTTGCACGAGGCCCCCTTGCCCAAGCTAGAAGGTTCAATGCATACAATATCAATGGTTTCAAGTTCCGCACTCTAAGCCAAGACCAAGGGTTAAAGACTCAAAATAGTGGTGTATTTGGCACTTATGGAACAAGTAGCTATGCTAGCACCAGTGATAATCATCCAGCATTTGGTGATGTTCCTTACTACGAAAAATTGGTTGATATAATACAGTTGAACTATTATAGTCGGTTTACGATAACTATGTTCAAATGTAAATGGGCTAATACAACGACAAGTAGATTGAAAAAGGATGCCCTTGGATTTGACTTAATCAAATTTTTTTTCGATTGATACATACTGGTGAGCACGAGGATGACGAACCTTATATTCATGCCTCAGATGCTCAAATGGTGTATTATGTAGAAGACAACTTTGAAAAGGATTGGTGTATTCCTGTACATTTGAAACCAAGAGATCTATTCGAAAGGGGAGAAAATGAAGATGATATTCTCATTGATAGTGTATCATTTCTTCAACAAGACATGGGCTTACTGTTTGGAGTTGATACTACACCTATTCTATAACATCCTAAAAATCTTGTAATTTTAGTAATATTAATGACATTTTTATTTACAATAAAAATCGGATAGTTTCAATGATATGTGGTGTGTTGGGCACTTGATAAATGTAAAAAAAAAAATTATGGTGTAAATGAGTATATTTTTGGGTGCTAATGATTTGAATTTAAGAATTTAAGAAATTTAAGTTTTAATAGGCTTAAATTTTAAGAAAAAACAAGTTTAGTTTGAGTTTTGCCCTTAAGTGTTGTTTTTAGCAATTAGAATCGACTCTAATTGGTGAGGGATCGACTCTGGTATGGTTTAGAACTTTTGGCACATATTAGAGCCGACTCTTACAGAGATTAGAGTCGACTCTAATAGTTATATAGAGAGTAATTTTTTGGGGCTTCATTAGAGCCAGCTTCCGATTCTACTAGAACCGACTCTAAGATGGCAAATTTCCTGAGTTAAATCTTTTAAACTCCATATTTATTAAGTTTTAAGTCTGATTTGAGTGCCGTTTGAACCGTTGGATTTTAAAAATTAAGCTCTTCGTGTTGATAAGGTCTTTTCCTATAAATATTGCATGAAAGTATTGATTTAGATGAATAACAATAATCTGATCTATAAATAGATTAAAAAAATATATGTTCAAGGGCAAAATAGAAAAAGGCTTCGATGTCAATTGTTAATTGTGCTAATGAAAATTTGGAAAAAAAAATCTAAGAAAAAAATAGCATGGTTATGAGTGAGCCATGTGTTGTTCAAAAAGCATGCTTTAAGAGTATGTGAGGGTAAAATGGAATTTATCAATGCCTTAGCCCCTAAGCAACCCCCTTTAAGTGTCTTAGCCCTCAAGTCATTAGAAAAAAAGGGAATAGAGAAAAGAAAGAAAGAAAGAAGGAAGGAAAAGAAAAGAGAAGAAGAAGAAGAAGAAGAGAAGGGAAAAAGGAAGGAAGGAAAAGGGGAAGGTTGGGGTTTGTGCTTGGCTCCAGATAGGCTATAGCTTCCATAGATCTTGCATGACATTAAATTTTCTTAGATTCTTGTATTTTGAGGTAATAGTGTAACTAATCTTGAGTAGAGAAAGGATGGAAGAAAATAATAAGATATAAGAGGTTAGATCATGGATGCATGCATGGTTTCAAAGAAAACCTCGTGTATAGATAACCCTAATAGCTATTGTATCTGTATGTTGATGTAGGTCAAGAATGTTATTTCAAAGACTAGAAACACTGGATTTGAGTGCCAGTTAAAAGGATATTTTGCTGAGGTAAGTGGGTTTCTCATCTAGCAAATCAAAAGTTTATTTTGAGCCAGTATAATAATATTAATACCTAGCTATGGTATGTTATGTTAGTAAAGTATTATGTATATTTTAAATCTAAAAAATGAGAACCTAGTATATGATATTCTGATACACGGGTTTTGATGCACGAAGCTTTGAGCATGAGTTTTATTATAGGATTTAAAGCATAAGTTTTGAGTATGAGTTAAAGTCCAAGTTTATGAGCATGAGTTTTAAAAGCAAAAGAATTGAGCCTGAGTTTTGATGTATGAGTTTCATATGCATAAATGGCATATGTGCATGAAAAAATATTAAATAGAATATGTTTTGATGCATGAGTCATACAGAGCATTCAAGCAGCTATGGGGCAAGAATCATAGCTCAGTGGAGCTGGTTATTATATAGCCGATGAGGGCAGAGTAAAAATATGAAGTTTTAGAGTTAAGAAACAAAGCACTTTACCAGGTGAACTGCATGGATAAGGAATGCTATTTGTGCGAGAATTCTATTGCTGATCACGCACCCGATAAGAGTATACCTTCAGAAAGCCAACTATAGGATGGTACATTAGAGGCATTACACACAGCCCAGTATCATGATATTTAAAAGCTTATATTATGATTTAAAAAGGGTCAGTGGGCCAAGTATTTATCCCAGAAGAAAAGTTTATATGAGATGCTAGTGGGCAAGCAGATCCTAGTGGGGATCAAAAAATTTAATAAAGAAAGTCTGGGTTGTAGGTAAAGAATGCATATCTTCATGTTGTAATGCATCATGCATGGATATTTGTATTAATGAGTTATTTTTCAGTAGAAAATTATTGTAGAGCATTTCAGTACTGATATATTATTTGAATAATAAGCTACATTTTACTTTATCTAATGTTATATTAAAAATATACTTTTATTTATACAAGCTATTTTGTATCAGCATATTGTTGAAATATGATGTTATGGTTCTTTATTTCTTCTTGGTTCAATGGTTATCCAGTCACTGAGACTTAGGTCTCACCCTTTTATTGTTAATATTCTTCTTCTAGATCAGTGAGTCTGTTTGGCAAGATTAAGGTTTGCGGGATTAAGACCTTTAGCTGCTGAAGCCTGCCAGATTACAAGAGCATAGATGATAACTTATATATTAAGCTAGTGTGGGGTGATATTCATGTATATGTATATGTATATATGTACAGTGAGATGTGATGATATATCAGACTTATTTAGATATGAATACAAGATTTGTGTTTTGAAGAAAATTATGAGTATGGTGTATGTACTTATGATTTTGATGTCAATTATGAATGTGATCTTGTAAACTGCCTGAGGATGTCGTGAAAAATATTATTTGAGTAGGTTGATGCTTAGTGTTGATTTGAGTGATGTGCATAAATAATTGAGCTGATAATAAAAGTTTTTAATAAGATGTGTTTTCGAGTGTCTGTCGCTTATGATAATTTATTGAAGTTTCATAGCTCTTTATAGAGTGCTACATAAAACTAGTAAAACTCTATTCGATTATTATAGGTGTGCAGGTGTGTTGCTGGTGGCCCCATAGAGAAGGGGGAGCTAACATTCCATTAGCAAGAGATGATGATGATGAACCAAACTTTTTTGTTGACCTTGAAAATACAAATGACATTATTAATAATGATATGATGTTGTAGTGTTATTTGGGTAGGGAGAAACAATCCCCGAGGCATGCATATTTTAAAATTTTGATAACAATTATCAATGCAAAATTTTAAAGATTACATACTAATCTATCTAACATGCATCAAGATCATATCTTTGCCTTGTATATAGGATCGATTGATCCAAAATATGTATAAATAAAAATATCAAGATCATATCTTGATCTTCAAGATGACTAGTCATACTACTTATCTTGAAGTCTGCCTTAAGATCTAGGGATCAAATCGCTTACCTTAAGAACAGTAGGTAAATCCTTATTGCTCTGCAGCCATTCAATCGTCCGGCCTCTAGTATCGTCCACGCGAAGCCCCGAATGATCGGATTTCCGGGAGTGCTAGCTCGTGAAAAATAGCTTTGCTGATCTTGAATCCTCCAACTTGAATCTTCCTCTAAGATCCACCACGCTTCCGCTAACACCAGAATCATCAAGATTTTTTTTATTCTAACCTTTTTAGAATTACAATCCATGACATATCGTGTATTGTTGTTTTGTGTATTCTGGTAAGGGAATGCCCTCTATTTATGGTCTCAATTTAGCCTTAACATTGAATTCTGACATTAAGAATTCCATCGTTTGGTAAAATCGAAGAGACGCCGAAGGTGCGACGCTTGGTTTAATTACGACGTTCGATGAAAACCAAAGAGACGTGGCTAAATCCGACGTTCGGTGAAAACCAAAGAGTCGTGGCTAAATCCGACATTCGATGAAAATTAATGTTAGGCATTAAATTCTACATGAGAATTTAATCTCTCATGCGATGAGACTTTAGACATCTCATCATATGAGATCCTTATGCGAAAGGTTTGGGTTCAGGTGATGGTTTAATCTGATCTGAATTTATTTGACTGAACCCACATCGATCATGGTCCAAGCTCAAATCAAATTTGGCTAGTCCTGAATCTATTTAAATCCAAATCAAGTCTAATTTCAAATCAATATTTGAAATTGACTAGTCCTTCTAATGGACTTAAACCAAATTGAATCTTATTCACTTGTACTTAACCCAATTGAGATAATTCAATCAATCAAATTGATTAATTAAATCATATATGATTCTCAATCGTTGATCAGCAAACAGATCATCCTAGAAAACTTCTATGCGTGTGACTCTGTAGGTTCGAACCTAAGCCGATTGCATAGAAACAACTTTCTATACTAATCGATGTGCCCATCTAGCAATGGAACCCGACGTCCGGATAGGTCGAAGAGTTGCCGAGCAAACTCCAAGAACCCTAAGAAACAGTTATCATATAATTCATCCTCTTGACTACAAATGCTAAGGATGGCTTAAGAGCATGTCAACTCTAAATAGCAAATCCATAAAGTGATTTCAACTTTAGTGATCATGTGACTTTCACATGAAGTGCCTTGGCCAAGGTCTTGCTAAATTGAAACACAAGCATTTCTCCTTTTAACGGGATAGGTCAAATTCCATCTTGATCCACAACTGACTACCATAAGTACTTGACTACACCCAGTAACCTTTCGTAGCTAGATTAGAAATCCAGGTGGTCCGGCACCTAAGTACAATGAGTTGCTTGTAAGCCACTGGTTGTAATCTTCAGGTATGAAGGATACTTATACCTATATCTTCTTGGATTACCTCTTAATAGTAGAGTATCCGAAAATGAGTCACGTTCGGTGAAATGTACTCCTACACTTCCACCTGTATGTCATACTAGTGTCTCTACACTCCTTGGTTAAGAGGACAACCAACAAATATGATATACAACATCCTATAATTGATAGTACTATGACCCTGTCATAGTATATCATTTGGTCGCGAACTCTTTTAAGGACCTTCAAAGATAAATCCTCTTTATCGTGAAGGATAATCCAGAGGGTTTTATTACAATCAGGAGTATTAAGATGATGTTCTTGTAATGAATAAATTGTCAAATAACTTTTATTAATATATCAATTTATATAAATTTATATTAGCACAATCATCAAATGATTGGCTTTAGGATACAATTCCCAACAAACTCTCACTTAGCCTAAAGCCACTCATTACAGTATCTAATACCCATCTTCAACTTATTGTTGTCAAACTCCTTGATGCTGAGTGCTTTAGTAAATGGGTCATCTAGGTTTTCCTTTCCATCAATCTTCTGAAGATTTATGTCACCTCGATCTACAATCTCTCGAATAAGATGAAACCGGTGCAGTATGTGCTTGGTGCACTGATGTGCTCATGGTTCCTTTGCTTGAGCTATGGCACCAGTGCTGTCATTGTACAACAGGACAGGTCCATCTATGGAAGGTGTCACTCCAAGCTCGGAGACGAACTTTTGCAGCCACATAGCTTCTTTCGCAGCATCTGATGCAGCGATGTACTCTGCCTCGCACACCGAATCTGTCACTGTATGTTGCTTGAAACTTTTTCAGCAAATAGCTCCATCATTCAGGATAAACATGAAACCCGATACACTTTTTCTATCATCATGATCTGATTGGAAACTGGAATCAGTATATCCAACAAGTTTCAAATCGGACTCTCCATAGACTAACCACTGGTCCTTAGTATTTCTCAAATACTTAAGGATTGTCTTAACAACTTGCCAGTATTTTTCTCCTGGATCAGATTGGTATCTACTCACTACTCCTAGTGAGTATGCCACATCTGGTCTTGTACATGTCATGGTGTACATAATCGATCCCACTACCGAAGCATATGGAATTCGACTCATACGTTCTCTTTCATTAGGAGTTGTCAGACAATCCTTCTTAGAAAGATGAATTCCATGGCCTATCGGAAGATAGCCTTTCTTGGAATTCTCCATGCTAAACCTTTTTAGCATGGTGTCAATGTACGTAGATTGGGATAAACCAAGCATCCTCTTAGATCTATCTCTATAGATCTTCATCCCTAGGATGTATGATGCTTCTCCCAGATCTTTCATGGAGAATTATGATGATAACCATGTCTTTATTCCTTGTAGGGATATCATTTCCGATTAAGAGAATATCATTCACATATAATACAAGAAATACAATAACGGAATCGTTAGCCCATTTATAAATGCAAGGTTCTTCTTTATTTTAATAAAGCCATAAGATTTGATCACTTTATCAAATCGTATGTTCCAACTCCTAGATGCTTGCTTAAGTCCATAAATAGACTTCTGTAGCCTGCACACTTTAGACTCGTCTTCAGATATAAAACCTTCAGGCTGTATCATATACACCTGTTCTTCTAAATCACCATTTAGAAAAGCGGTTTTAACATCCATCTGCCAAATCTCATAATCGAAGTGTGCTGCTATAGCTAGCATAATCCGAATGGATTTCAGCATTGCCACAGGAGAAAACGTTTCGTCATAGTCAATACCATAACGTTGACGATACCCCTTAGCAACCAGACGTGCTTTATAGGTCTCAACCTTTCCGTCTGCGCCTCTTTTCCTCTTGAAAACCCACTTACACCCTATGGGTTTTATCCCTTCGGGTGGGTCAACTAATGTCCATACATTATTGTCCTTCATGGAATCAAGTTTGGATTTCATGGCATCAAGCCATTTATTAGAGTCAGTCCTTTGCATAGCATCCATATAGGTGATCGGATCCTCGTTGTTCTCATCGAGTTCAACAGGATCATCGTTCTGGACCAAGAAACCCAAGTATCTGTCCGGTTGATGTGGTACTCTACCAGATCGCCTTAATGGTGCATCTAAAATGGGTTTTGAGTTTGATCTAATCAACTCAGATTCTAGGGGTTCACTGGTTTGTGTTGTTCCTTCTACTTGATGAACTTCCTCAAGTTCAACATTAGAGCTATTTGTTCCTTCACTAAGGAACTCCTTTTCAAGAAAAACTGCTCTATTACTAATGAACAACTTTTGTTCTTCAGTATTGTAGAAGTAATATCCTTTGGTTCTTTCGGATAGCCGATAAAAAAATATTTGTCAGATTTGGGTTCAAGTTTGTCTGATTTTGCACGTTTCACATAAGCCGGACACCCCCAGACTCTCAGATAGGTAATAACCGGTTTATGTCCATACCACATCTCATGTGGAGTTTTAGAAACAGACTTACTTGGAACCTTATTAAGAATATGACAAGCTGATTCTAATGCGTATCCCCAAAATGATATTGGCAAGCTTGCAAAACCCATCATGGACCGAACCATGTCTAACAGAGTTCGATTCCTTCTTTTCGACACACCGTTATGCTGCGGTGTTCCAGGAGGAGTCCATTGGGAGAGAATCTCATTCTCTCTTAAATATGTCACAAATTCATTGGAAAGGTATTCGCCTCCTCGATCTGATCGAAGGGTCTTAATACATTTTTCTGTTTGTTTTTCTACTTCTTTATGATATAGTTTGAACATTTCAAACGACTCAGATTTATGTCTCATAAGATAGACATAACCAAACCTAGAAAGGTCGTCTGTAAAAGTAATGAAGTAGTAATATCCACCTTTGGCACAAGTGCTCATTGGTCCACATACATCAGTATGTACTAGACTCAATAGCTCTTTGGCTCTTTCACCTTTTCCAGTAAAAGATGACTTGGTCATTTTACCAAGAAGACATGATTCACAGGTAGTTAATGATTCACAATCATCAACTCGAAGGATGCCCTCCTGAGTTAACCTGTTTAATCTGTTCTTATTGATATGACCCAGCCGATGGTGCCAAAGATAAATGTCTGTGACATCAGTTGTTCTAGGGCGCTTACTTGAATTGTACACTACATTCACAGGCTGTGATAATATATAAATGCCATTAGATAAATGCCCAGTCATTACAGTGACTCCATTCATAATGATATTCAAAGTAACATCCTTTATTGAAATTTCATAATGACTTTTGGCCAGAAGGCCTACAGAAATTACGTTCAACAAGAACGTTGGGCAAAAATGACAATCATTTAGTATAATGACATTTCTATTGAAAACTATTTCAAGAACTCCTAATGCCAGAACTGGAACTAATCTTCCATCGCCGACATTAAGGAATCTTTCATTGTCCTCAAATCTTCTGGTGACCTGTAGTCCCTGCAATGAATTGCAAATGTTAAAAGGACTCCCGGTATCCAATACCCAGGTCTGATTATCATATACAGAAAAATTACAAGGTGTTATCATATAAATACCTTGTTGAGCAACATCTTGCTCCTTTTTCTTCTTTGGCCTGTTTTGATCAAGTGTGGCAATGTAAAGAGGACAGTTCCTCTTCCAGTGCCCTTGCATCTTGCAGTGAAAGCATTCAGCTTGACTTTTATCAACTTTCTTCTTCTGCATCTGACCCCTTATAGATGTCCTAGCATGTTGCACCTTTTTATTATTCTTTTTCTTCTTCCCTTTCCCAAAGGGTTTACGCCCTACCTTAGATCCTTCAACCACATTAACCAAACCCTTAGAGAGCTGGTTATCCTTCTCAAAGTTCTGTAACAACCCCAACAAACCGTGGTAGTTGACTGCAGGCTTTGTCATTCGAAAATGAGTAAGGAAAGGTCGGAAGGATGGAGGCAAGGAATTCAGGATCGCATCTTTTCCCAACTGCTCATGTAAGGGAAAGCCGAGCTTGCTTAGGAGTTCTATCTTCTCGATCATGTACAATACATGATCAGTGACAGGAGATCCATCCCTCATTCGAGCATTAAAAATAGCACAACTAGTCTTGTGCCTTTCAACATCGTCGGGTGTGCCGAAAGATTCATTCAACGCTTGAATGATTTCTTCTGGCTGAGCATTCTCGAACCGGCGACCGAATTCATCGTTCATTGCTGCTAGCATGATACAACACATGCTAGTTCTATCATTGAGCCACTTCTGATAAGTGTCTCTCTCAGAACTTTGGGTGTTTGCATCAGGTATCTTTGGTGCAGGATTATTCAGAATATATAGAATCCTCTCATGCTCAAGGACGATCTTAAGTTTTCTGAACCAGCTATTGAAATTGGAACCATTCAACTTGTCACTATCCAATAGGGACCTTAATGATAAATTAGTGGCCATTTTCTGCATAAGGAAAAACTAAAGTTTATTAGTATATAAATTGATTCAGTCTAAAGACTTGGACTTTAGTCTAAAGATTCTTCCACTATTTTGTTCAAATTGGCAGCCTCTACACCCCAATTCGAAGAATTATTCTTAATTCTTTAGCGGGCACTAAGATCTACATAAACTACATACAGGCCCAAGTGAAGCTTGGCTAACCCATATGCATCTAAGAGTAGGTTCAAAACCAATTGTTTCCCAAACAATTCTTAGTGTTCAGTTTTGCCCCATATACCTCTTCAGCAGGCATGAAGTGCCTCCACTGAAAGTTCTGGTTAGGTCCAACCATTAAATGATATAATCAGTGTAACCTATCAATAGACAACCAAGCCCGAGTGAAGCTCGGCTCACCTGACTGTTTATTTAATAGTTACGCTGACTTATCATATAATGAATGATAATTCCGATGGTTGACAAGCACCAGGCATGGAGTGCCTCCAATGATTATCAAGACATCGGACTCATTATCACCCACCTTAATGGGAGGCTATGATCTAGTTATCATATAACTATTTCATTTTAAGGACCTAATAATTTTAGAGGATTTTAATAATATGAAGATAAATTGACTAATCAAGTTCTCCCACTGAATCTATGAAATCGGTAGAATGAAACAAGATTAAGTCAGGTTAAGTGGCACCTAAATCAGTCAGACTGATTTCCTTACAGGCATGGGTCAACCCGAATCAGGTAAATGATCTGAATCATAAATGGTTCACCACATTGACCAGGTGAGTGAGATCGATGGGAGGGATATGCCATTAACTCGTTAAAGACGCATCAATACGAGTAGCTCCCAATTAAAAACCATTCGATCGTTGATCCTAGAGCAACTTGCCAACCCACCTTGACATCATATGGTTAACCAATTCTGATTTGACCATCTAAGAGATTCATGCTCAACCACGGAGCCTAATCTACTTCCATTTGGTTTAATCAAAGAGAAGGACATGATCAACTACAACTATTGTTTGATTTAGAGCATTCTTAACCTAATCTAATTAGATTTGATCAAATACTCTTATAGTCCAGTTGATTTAAACCTTAGGTCTAACCCTTTATGGACCCGATTTAGCTAACCCAAAGGATTAAATATATTTCATGTTTACATGTCATATATTTCAATCAAGCATCATATGTATTATGTTACTACTCATAATTCCTATATTTAGATCATATCTAAAGAGATTATGAATTAACATTTGACATTCAAATTAGACTCTCATAAATATTTGTATGTTTCATAACATAGACATCATGCCATCATATATCATATCTATGTTTTATACTAAACATGCAAATATCATGTTTTATACAACATCAATATGTATCAAATATAAAACATATTTTGAGAGTGTGTGTAATCATGTTTTGAAGCCAAAGATCAATTTAAATTATCACAGCAATATGTCACAGAATACCTCGTTGAATGGGTAATTTGGATTTTCAATCCATCTGTGACCGAATAGCCTGTGATTTGTTTTAGCCTTAATTACACAATTAATAGGAGCATTAATTTACATGCAATAAATTAGATCAATACGAAACCATCGCTCTGATACCATTTGTAGGGAGAAACAATCCCCGAGGCATGCATATTTTAAAATTTTGATAACAATTATCAATGCGAAATTTAAAGATTACATATTAATCTATCTAACATGCATCAAGATCATATCTTTGCCTTGTATATAGGATCGATTGATCTAAAATATGCATATAAATAAAAATATCAAGATCATATCTTGATCTTCAAGATGACTAGTCATACTACTTATCTTGAAGCCTGCCTTAAGATCTAGGGATCAAATCACTTACCTTAAGAACAGTAGGTAAATCCTTATTGCTCTGCAGCCGTTCAATCGTCCGGCCTCTAGTATCGTCCACGCGAAGCCCCGAATGATCAGATTTCCAGGAGTGCTAGCTCGCAAAAAAATACTTTGCTGATCTTGAATCCTCCCACTTGAATCTTCCTCTAAGATCCACCAACGCTTCCGCTAACACCAGAATCACCAGGATTTTTTTTTATTCTAACCTTTTTAGAATTACAATCCACGACATATCGTGTATTGTTGTTCTCTGTATCTGGTGAGGGAATGTCCTCTATTTATAGTCTCAATTTAGCCTTAACATTGAATTCTGACATTAAGAATTCATCGTTTGGTAAAAGCGAAGAGACGCCGAAGGCGCGGCGCTTGGTTTAATTCCGACGTTCGGTGAAAACCAAAGAGACGTGGCTAAATCCGATGTTTGGTGAAAACCAAAGAGTCGTGGCTAAATCCGACGTTCGGTAAATTAATGTTAGGCATTAAATTATAATGAGATGAGATTTTAGCCATCTCATCATATGAGATCCTTATGCGAGAGGTTTGGGTTTGATGGTTTAATCTGATCTGAATTTATTTGACTGAACCCACATAGATCATGGTCCTAGCCCAAATCAAATTTGGCTAGTCCTGAATCTATTTAAATCCAAATCAAGTCTAATTTCAAATCAATATTTGAAATTGACTAGTCCTTCTAATAGACTTAAACCAAATTGAATCTTATTCACTTGTACTTAACCCAATTGAGATAATTCAATCAATCAAATTGATTAATTAAATCATATACGATTCTCAATCGTTGATCAGCAAATAGATCATCCTAGGAAACTTCTATGCGTGTGACTCTCTAGGTTCGAACCTAAGCCGGTAGCATAGAAACAACTTTCTATACTAATCGATGTGCCCATCTAGCAATGGAACCCGACGTCTGGATAGGTCGAAGAGTTGCCGAGCAAACTCCAAGAACCCTAAGAAACAGTTACCGTATAATTCATCCTCTTGACCACAAATGCTAAGGATGGCTTAAGAGCCTGTCAACTCTAAATAGCAAATCCATAAAGTGATTTCAATTTTAGTGATCATGTGACTTTCACATGAAGTGCCTTGGCCAAGGTCTTGCTAAATTGAAACACAAGCATTTCTCCTTTTAACGGGATAGGTCAAATTCCATCTTGATCCACAACTGACTACCACAAGTACTTGACTGCACCCAGTAACCTTTCGTAGCTGGATTAGAAATCCAGGTGGTCCGGCACCTAAGTACAATGAGTTGCTTGTAAGCCACTGGTTGTGATCTTCAGGTCTGAAGGATACTTATACCTATATCTTCTCGGATTAACTCTTGACAGTAGAGTATCCAAAAATGAGTCACGTTCGGTGAAATGTACTCCTACACTTTCACCTGTATGTCATACTAGTGTCTCTACACTCCTTGGTTAAGAGGACAACCAACAAATATGATATACAACGTCCTATAATTGATAGTACTATGGCCCTGTCATAGTATATCATTTGGTCGCGAACTCTTTTAAGGACCTTCAAAGATAAATCCTCCTTTATCGTGAAGGAAGATCCTGAGGGCTTCATTACTAATCAGGAGTATTAAGAAGATGTTCTTGTAATGAATAAACTGCCAAATAACTTTTATTAATATATCAATTTATATACAATTTACATTAGCACAATCATCAAATGATTGGCTTTAGGATACAATTCCCAACAATTTGTTCATTGATTAATATGTAATGCCAATACCATATTGCCTAATGTTCAGTACTTTTAAATTGGTGATAGTGTCACTTGTTGATATAAAGTTTGAATTTCTATTGCATTCTTAATTAGCTGCATTTGGGTAGACTTTTTTTATTGATCTATAAAGTTAAATAGCCTTTCAGCTATGCCGAGGACTAAAAGGTATAGAGATTCTATGATTGCTACTTTATCTGCACCAGCACCTAATGCTGATACAGTGCCAACACCTACTTTACCCCTAATATTAGTTTCCACATCTGATCCACATCAATCGCAACCGCAGGCAACACCACCTCCTTTGGCACATACTCGCTAATCTAAAAGGTTTTGAACAGTGAATGTCATAAGTAAGGATGATTTACATATTTGTTAACTATTCATGTGTCATGTGTTATTAAGCTTGATATGCTTATGATTTACATATTTGACTCTTATCTTTTTGCTTTATGTTTTGTGCTTCTTTTTCCTAACATGTAATATATGAATGTGCTTTGTTTTCTTACTGTGAATCTTTTGATTTAAATATCTTCATGTCTCACTGAAGTAACTACATCAATTCTTGTTATTTTTATTGTTGCAACATGCAATCTTTTAACAGATTTGTATGCAATTGGCACTGAAATTAAGTAACAACCATTATCATATGTCCTTAGTATATATTAACTTTTTTAGTTGGTTGTTTCTAAATTGAAATGTTTTTGACTTAATGTGATGGACCATATAAACTAATAATTTATTTGTATTTAATATTCTAAGCATATGGTTGTTTCATTAGATTTTAGTTTCAGTCTGTGATTCTGCAATTCTTAGAAGTGTTCAAAAACTAGCGTGTCCACTGCTGGTGTAGTCAATTCTGTTTTATCATGAATTAGCTATGTAAACCTTTATTGCCCACTGCTGTTTAATAAGAAAAATGCAGCTACTTGTCAGTTTGTTTGGGTTTTGTAAAATATTACTTTGTATGAATATAAAAGAGATTAATTATAAGTTGTGATAATTGCTAAAAATTTTGAAAGAAATCTGGCCTATGATTTGCAAAATTGTATGTCTAGGTTTGTTTTTACTCTTACTCATCATTATGCTAGTGCTTCTAATTTTCTTCTAATTGAAAGTTACTACATAAATCTAAGCTTACTAGTTCTGATTCTAGAACTACATTCCAGTTTTAGAATCAAAACTGCACTTTGGAATGCAATTCTGGTTCTAACTCTATTTCTGGAATTAGAACTACATTTTTTAATCAAAACCAAAATTGTTCAGATTTCATCACATATTAGAATGTAACATACAATTCCAGTAGCATTTGTTTTGACTATTCAAGTAAAATATGCAATAACACATTATCTTGGAACAACACCAGACTGCAAATTAGAGTCATTACTATTTTATCTTTAATGTACATTCAACACTTAATATATATATATATTCAAATGATCAAGGTGCTATGAAGCAAGCTCAACTAAAGGTGAAGAACATTTGGGTGATGCTAGCTAACCAGCGTATTGTATTATAATTCAATCCATTTGACCAATCAATTGGCGAGTCAGATGGCATATTAGCGGGCTTTATAAGGTCATTGGCATCGGATGTCAAGTTATTTCCTATAAGCTATCATAATTGAAAATGGATTCCCGATGTTGACAAACAAAGATGTTATAAGGATATTATACATGTAATAAGTATTGTGTTTTCTTCTTTCTATTTAAGTTAATAAATTAGCATATATAAATTAATTATCTTTGTTTGTTATGTTGTGAAGAAAAAATTTCATTTTAAAGATGCTATTGGGAAAAAATGAATATTAGGCCAACTTGCAAGCACTGGAGGGACAATCGTTGTAGCTTATTCAAGAAATTTTATAAACCAAAAAAAGTGGAGAAAAAATATTATGTCCCATCCTGGATGGATTGCACAAGAGCAGTGGGTGACTTTTATTGATTACCGTCTGAATCCAGAGACAATGATAAAATCTATATATATATATATATACACTTATATATATATCTATATATATATACACACACACACTTTTATATATATTGCTATGATACTAAAACTTCTCATTTGAATTGTAGAAAATAGTTGAAACTAATACTACAAATAGATAAAAATTGATGACTTCGCATACTAGAGGATCCAAGAGCTTTGCTAGAAAAATGCATGAGATGATAGGAGCTCGTAAATATATCTTCAATAATGTAATGCTATTATAAAATAAATATTATTTATTTAATTAATATTAGGAAACCAAAACTAGGAGAAAAGTGAGTAGCTGTACATTTTATATTGAGACACATAAGAAGGCAAAAAGCTCATTCATGAATGATGTAACAAGAGTTATTTGTGTAAGTTTGAGATGTTTATATTATATTAATCTATGTTTGGGTGATTTCAATAATTCAATTATTTTGTCTAACTCTTCTAATACTTGTTTGTAGGAAAATATTTCTAATCTCGAGTCACAAGAAGGCTCTTCCCACACTATTGGCCCACATAATACTCTTGCGCAAGCTTTAGGCCCAGAGCATTCCGATAGGGTTTGGGGTTTAGGATTTGGCCCCGCACCTTCACATGTCTTTGGATCAAACACTAACAGTGTTGGATTTGCACCTGAGGTTGGTTATGATGCTTCTAGTGAAGTGGCTGAATAAAAGTCTCAGCTACAATCTAAAGATGAAGAAATACAAACATTAAAGAATTATGTGCAGTATATCTTCAAGGGTGTATTCGGAGATATACCATCACCATCGGAGTTTGCTGCGATACTTAATCCTGAGGTATAATGTTCATGTTTGTTTATGATTAGAAATCTTTTATTATCAGATTCACTTAGATATATAATATCCTTCTTTTTTCTTCTAGGATTATGCACGTGCTCCACGCCTTTAATCTTCATCAAGTCATGCACCAGATAGTTAAGGAATGATTTGCAGTTATAGTATTTTCTATTTTGGAATGTTTAGTTGAATATTGTGACAAATTATTATAACATGTTGACATACTAATTGTATGTTTCTTTGACAATTTTATTCAATAGATGATTTGAGAATTTTTTCATGGTTGATAATGTTAAGAATAATTCCATGTTGTAGAATCAAGTATATATGTGTATATATATATATAATATAAATATCTATATATAAAAAATATTTTTAAAAATAATTTGTAATTAGTGAAAGTTGTAATTGTCGCTAAAAGAAATCCAAAAATGACATATCCTGGTGGCCATCAAGAAAAAATAACCGTCAAAACCACCACTAAAGAGCAACCTAATGATTTTTAATTATTATTTCTAAGACTTCCAAAAAATACAACCAACCACTGTTGTCATTTAGTAGTGATTATTCCAGCAGTCGACTAATAACCATCACAAAATGCCTCCCAATGAGTGCAACAACGGTAGTTGTTTGACCGCTGCTAGGTTCATTTTGCAGCGATTATAACCATCGCTAAATGTAAAAAGAAATGTCGAAAATACTCTCTTTTTTGGTAGTGAGACTCTGGTTAACTTATGGCGTGCGATAAGGACATCACATTATAAGATGAAAAGATTGTGATACCCTAAGTTTAGCCCCACATTGGATGATGATTTCAAGCGCACTAACGAGGTTAAATTGGGTTAGCATGTTTCTTTTAAACTATTAATCTATCTTAGGATTCAAATTTCTATAGTTCATAAAATTATTATTTTTATTATTATATATTTTATAGATATAAGAAAATAATTTCACCTTCTTATATGGCTTTATTGCATGTTTATCATTAACTATATTTATTATTTTGGTTCATCAAAGCCTAAGTTTCATCTTATAAATTTTTTATCTTTCAAAATTATTGTTTTCTTGCATTTAGGGCAATAAGATAAAAATATTTTATGAAATTCATTTCCATCCTCTTTCTAAACAAAAAAATTGAAATTCAATTCCATAATTTTATATTTTATTTTAAACATAAAAATTAAAATTCTAATTGCAATAGAAATCATTAAAATCATAGAATCAGAATTTCATTTCTATCAGAATTGATTTTAATTATAGATTATGAATGATTTTTTTATTGTTTAAAAAATTTAAACATGTTATTTATAATAAAAATAGAAAAAATAATAATTTCTGGCTGACCAATATGAATTTTTGCAAATCAAATGACAAAAAATTAAAAAATATTTTTTAGAAAATAAAAATAAATAAAAAAATAAATGCCATCTTATTTCTTAAAATTCTTGCCTTTATTTTTTCCGTAAGGTTGGAATTTATTGTAGCTTTCGGCGCACGGATCAAACGAGGACACATTAGATATTACGACAGGAACAAGGTAGAAGAGCTTGACTGAAAACAGGAGTTTGAATTCAGGATCTGGTAGTTGGATCGAGAGATGGAGTTGTTTGCGATTACTTGATTTCAGCAGCATCCGGCTAAGAAGTCAGAATTAAGCATTTAATTTCTTTCCCATGATCTGGGTACAAGTCCTTCTTCACTGTTGGATGATCCATTCCAGCAGGCCATCACGGCCTACAATAATATACAAGTTAGACCTTGCATTAACCCTTGCCTTAGCATGCCAAGCTGTTGGATAAATGGATAAGTGTTGATTTAACAAGTTGAGTTGACTGATTTAATGTTACGTACGGTTCACTAAAACTGGAATTGAGTTGAAATTTCAGCTTTGATCCCCTAATATTTGTGATGTAATAAATATAAATATTTCCATTTATTCAACTAAATCAATGATCTTTCTCAAGAGAATGAGAATAAATAATATTATTAAAAAACTAATTATCAGTATTTATGATAAAAATATAAATAAATAATTATTTCATATAAGTTAAT
Organism: Calamus simplicifolius; assembly: GCA_900491605.1. Classification (NCBI taxonomy): domain Eukaryota; kingdom Viridiplantae; phylum Streptophyta; class Magnoliopsida; order Arecales; family Arecaceae; genus Calamus; species Calamus simplicifolius. The sequence goes on along the minus strand of UESW01003995.1, from coordinate 2,153,126 downwards.
TATTGATAATTATGATCTCAAATAAAATAAATTTATAACTAAAACTATTGTTTTATTAAAATAAGTACATATATATATTGCAAATATGTTTTAATGCTTTATAAATTCTTATTTAAAGGTTTAGTATATATATACTAACAAATGAGCATTGCATAATTCATCTTAAGTAAAGCAATTAATAAAAACATCAATGTAACAAAATTATATATAACTAAAAATTTATGATTTAAAAAGCATTAAACATGAAACTAAAAAGAATATTGCACATTACATAAAATTATAAAATTAACAAAAATAATATATAAAATTTGAAAAGGAAAAATGACAAAAATATAGAAAATAAAAATATAAAAATTTGTTAACTAAAATGCAAGTATAAATTAAGAAAATCATTAAGAGTATAACAAAAGTCTAATTAATTAAAATTAAAACATAAAAGCTTAAATATAGAAAAAGAAGCAATCAGTTAATAAAATATACCAAACTAAAATCAAAGAGTAAACAAACTATAAATCATAATAATCAAAGAGAAATACTTAAAATAAAATAAAATTAAAAATGCTAAATTAAAATATAATATAATATAAAATTAGAATTGAATTGCTATTTCTTTTCTGATATTTCTTTTCAGTAGCACCCAAATAATGGAATAGGAAGAGTGATTCTAATTCCTTACTTTTAGTTTCTAGCTATTTCTTTTTCAATTTCTTTCTATTCTTGAAAATTAGAAATAGTAAAAGCAACCATTGTCATTAACAACTTAGGGTTTGTTTGTTGTAGGTATGGGCCAATTCATTTATATGGATACTTGTAACTTAAATTATGTACGAAGTTGTTTGTTGAGTTATAACTCAAAACCTTTTTTTTTTTTTTGTGTGTAGATGACCGGTTGTCTCACATACTAAATGAAAACCTTATCAAGCTCGAATGCATATCTATTCAGTTATGTGATGCTAGCACAAGAAGCTATTATTGTGATAATCATTGAGGCCTTTATAAGCCTCTATTGGGATTACGTGAACTAAGCTTATATATAAGCTTAATGTCCAGAATCTTAAATATAAAATAAGTCAGAAGTTGCAAATTATTGACAGATCTTTTCTTCCTTTCTACCATTCTTTTCCTGAGAGCTCTCATTATTCTCCCTTAAAAATTTTTACTTTTCTTTCTTCTCATCAAACAATTGAAGGAGTTGTTTAAATCAAACCCGTTTATGATTGTGTCTATGATAGAAGACTTTGGGTAGAGTTCAGTATGTCATATATTATCAACGACTTTGTTAGATGTTTGCATGTCACGATAGTGAGTTTATTTTCAAGCAATATTCTTAGCCATCTCCTCTCAGGTATGCTCTTTGGATTTATTTTTCTCATAATTTTAAGATTATTTTATTTTTATTGTATGCAAACATTAACAAAATATTACAAAATTTTAAAAAAGTTTTCAGTACAAATAACTTATTTTAAAAAAATCACTTCACAAAACTAACAGCGTATTGAAATACCTTTTGGTTGTTTTGTTTCTTTTCTCACCCCAGCAGCTGACAAGATTATTCACATTAATATCCACATCTCCCATTGGATACTGAAAAGAAAAAAGGGAAAGAAAATCCAAGATTTTTCAAAATCCAAATCCAGCTTTCTAAAATAAAAGTAGGAGCTTTCGTCTTTCTTCTAACCTAACAGACGTTCGTTTCAGCGGGTAGGGCCGGTGGATGGTGGGCTAAACAATGAAGGAAAAAAGAAAAAAAAAACATGGCCTTTCGTTTTCGATTCTCTATCTACAGAACCTCTTTTTCTCTCCCTGGCCCCACGTACACTCCTTCCCTCTCCTTCTCATCTTCCCTGAATCCTCTCCATCTCGTCTCCTATAAAATCCAACGAATAGTGCGAGCAAACCAAAAGATTACTCCACAGTGTAGCATTCGAATTCCCTTCCCCTTTGGTGATGGATATCCGTAAGTAAAATGCCCTCCACAAACTGTAAGCTTCTCGTTTATTTTTATTTGAAGAAGAGAGAAAAATAAAATCCCTTTTTTTTTTTTACTTCCAGCTACGAGAGCAACGCCGATGATGGAGACGACAACTCCAGCATCCACGCGATGGCGCTGGACGGGCTGCTGAAAATGAACGCGCTCTTCAGTGGCTTTATCTTCACGGGGCTTTCCATAGTCTCCCCGGGAAAGCAGAGCCTGCAGGGCAACCGCGCCTGCGACGCCGGCATGGACATCGGCCGCAACGTAGTGGTGTTCGAGGTGCTCTCCTTCATCTGCTTCCTCGTCTCCAACCTGCTGGCCGGCACTGGGCTTCAAGCTCGCCATCACTCTAATAAACTGCAGAGGCGTGGACAATAATCGCCGGATGCTCTGGGTGGGCATCCTTAAGCTCCGGGCCCGGGAGGACATCCACACGGCGGACATCCACACGCCCCACGCGGAAATGTGCACGCTCCGGGCGGACCTCCGCAAGCTCCATACGGACATGTGCCGTTTAGCGGTCACGCTCCAGGAGACGGACCGGGCGCGCATCCCCACGCATTGGGTTTACGTCGGGTTGCTGTCCTCGGCATTATTGTCGGCGAGACGGTGGCGGTTCTCACCATTTTCGGGTTCCTCGCCCTCGTCGCCTACATCTCCTTTGTCATCTATGTCTACGTCTTTTGACCGATTGAATCGCCGCTTTTACTTTGCTGCTGTTATTTATTTTCTTGTTTAGAATGGAAATAAAAAAGAGTTTTTTTTTTTTGGTGGGTCGAAGGTATAATATTAATATAGATCTAGAGTAGATACATTTCAAGATATATTCTTTTGGCATGACGAATATAGGCAAGGACATCTCAGCATCAATCAGCATCCCAAAAGATGTTTCGGAATGACAAGCATCAAAGGCCGAAAACTAATCCGCAATACCTTTTGCCTTCTTATAAATTCGAGTGGCATGCATGGAAATAGTCCAAGGAAGCAATCGATTTGCAGGAATTCTTGACAAGAGTATGTTCTTCTGAGTGCCTTCTTCTCTACTCGACGACCAACTGATGTCAGTCTTAGGGTACTCAGCTCTCTTTGTCTCACTCTCAACGACATGATGGGAGGAACGATAAGCCTTCCTACGAGTCTCCCAGCTCCATCATCAGGAGGGTAGAGTAAAAAAAATTCTTTGTCTCCCAGCTCCATCATCCTCGGCAGGGTAGAATCAAAAATGTCTTCATAACAAAACCAGCTCCTTCACGAAGCATCATTTTCTATAAGTTTAACCTTGTGAGTAAGGAAGTGGTGGCTTCCTGTCACACCCCAGACCCTATATTGGATCTAGGGGTGGCAATTCGCCGCATGTCTGGCATGCAAGGCGTTCCGAAATATAACATTTAATACCAGAAGGGTAATAACTATATATCGTCCAATTTAAATGGTTCTTAATACAAATCATAATCATAGGTTTTAGGCTACATGCCCATCATACATAAGTCACTGGGGTTACAACAAAATGTTGGATCTTAGTTTCCTCTACCCCAGATCTCATTCTTCAGTCATGTAGCTCTAAAAAACATTATAAGATTTATATGAGCTTACACTCAATAAGTAAGCCTACTATTAAATAATCATTTCGTCAAGATATTATTAAACCATATTTTCATGTATAAAACTTTCAATTTCAAATACATTCATCATGTTATCAAAACATGTATATCATCAGCTCAAATAATTTTGGAAGCTTAATTATACAATAAATGCTGAAATATGCATTGTAAACAAATCCACTGTATTCATATAATTATTATTTCCTTATATCTCCCATGGCCCTACAACACCCATCTGGTGTATCACTCTTTAATGTTCCCTAAGAGAAAGGGTCTTGGTACCAGCGTTATGCCATATATCATAATCAATCACAACACATCCTCTAGATGTGTGTGCGTTATGCAATATATCAATCACATCACATCCTCTAGATGTGTGTCATCCACATATCTCTCCCTGTAGAGGTGGGTTCCGTATCTCTCGGCATTTCACATCGTTTCACATCATATGAGAACCGCGGTGACACATATCATCATCATATTTGAATGTAGCACATCATGCATCATCATGAGCATAAGCTCCTCATATCATATATACAGTGGTTTGTACATTTATAGCATAAAATACATCAATAATACCAGTATATTTTTGCAAAGCCAAAATAATCACATCATTCAATTTTTGCACATTTATAATCCATTACTTTGCAAAATATCAATAATTACATATAATTATAGAAAATACCCAATTGTATAACAAAATTTCATTTTGTCTCATTTTTTTCCAAATAATGTAATATATCCATAATTTTCATATTCTAATAAATTATGAAAATTATAATAAATGGCTTACTTACCTCAGTACGCTTATTCCAAACTGTAAATCAGCTATGTGGACATCCGGTTACCTACAGCATTAATTTCCATAATTAAATCTTAAAAATTGGAACAATGCAGCATCCCCTAAGGTCTACCCAGTCTAATCCTGGGCCCAACTTTGGGCTCGAATATCTCTCAATTTATAAGCCCGAATGGGGAAATAAAAATATCCCGAGAAACTAGAATCAACGCCGAATCGGGTCATATTTTTATTTCTCCATTTTTGACCCAATACGGGGCCCAAATCGTAGCCCCAAAACAGCTCACGAACCGGCCCAATAGGGCCCAACGTGGGACGACCCAAGCCGGCCCACGTCTTCATCGTCTCCCCCGCCTCCTCCCCTGTTTCGCCCGAAACAGGGGGAGGCCTTACCGGCGACTAGGGCCGCCGCCGGCCAAATTCTGGGTGGCTCGGTCGTCGACGACCGGGCCAGAGCCGGCCGCGGCGACGGCCGGCTCCCTCTCCCTCTCTTTCTCCCTCAATTTCTCTCTCTCTCGCTTGATCCACAGCACGCGACTCATGCTGGTGGCACGGCCGGCCACCGTGGCCGGCCGGATCCTCATCAGACGGTCGCCTGTCACCGGTGAGGCTCCTGACCGACGCCCAGGCCCGGCGAGGCATCGGGCACTCCGCCGGGCCCGAACCAAGCCGTGAACCGGCTTGGTTCTCCCTCTTTCTCTCTCTCTCTCTCTCGATCTCTCTGCAACTCTCTCTCTCTCTTACCTGTGGCTAGCCGGTGGGGGGAAAGCTCATGGAGGAGGAGGGGCGTTCCCCCCCCCCTCCTTATATAGCGGCAAGGGGAGGGTTATCCCTCCCCTGTACCCACGTGAAGGGGGCGCGTCGGCGCCCCCTTCCTTGACTGGCTGCGGCTCCCTTTGCCGCAGCCGTCAAGAATGGTGGAGGAAGGGGCGGCGCCCCCCCTTCCTCCGTCAACAATGGCGGTCCTCACCACGTGAGGATCCGCCGCGGAACAGGGCTTCACATTCTTCCCTTCTTATAAAAATTTTGGCCTCGAAATTGGTGTATCTCATATAACATTTAAAAAAATCAAAGCTTTATCATACGATTAATCTTCTTTACATATGTTAAGTTACAAACAATTGAGGATATTTTTCTTTAATTTCTTCCTCAAGCTCCCAAGTAGCTTCCCTCTCAGAATGGTTACTCCACTGAACCTTGACATAAGGAATGCTACGCCGTCTTAAAACTTGATCCTTGCAGTCCACAATACGTACAGGATGCTCCTCATACGTTAGATCCTTCCTTAACTGCATGGGCTCAAATTGTATCATATGGCTGGGGTCAGGAATGTACTTTCTCAACATAGATATATGAAATACATTATGTACCCCAGAGAGTGCCGGAGGTAATGCCAAGCTATAAGCCACCTCCCCTACTTTGCTCAGAATTTTAAATGGTCCAATGTATCGTGGACTCAGTTTACCTCTAATCCTAAATCTCATCACGTTTTTGGTTGGTGATATCTTCAAGAAGACATGATCTCCAATTTGAAATTCTAGCTCCCTTCTTCTCATATTAGCATAGCTCTTCTGTCGGCTCTGAGCTGTGCAGAGTCATCCCTTGATCAGTTGTACCTTTTCTACTGTCTGTCGAATCAGCTCAGGGCCCAACAATTTTCTCTCCCCCACATCATCCCAACATAAGGGAGATCTGCATTTTCTACCATACAAGGCCTCAAATGGAGCCATCTGGATACTGGTCTGGTAGCTGTTATTGTAAGCAAATTCTACTAAAGATAAGTGGTTGTCCCAAGCACCACCCAGGTCCATCACATAGGCTCGCAACATGTCCTCCAGGGTTTGTATGGTTCTCTCAGACTGCCCATCTGTCTGAGGATGGAAGGTTGTGCTGAAGTTCAATTTAGTCCCCAGAGCTCTATGAAGACTCTTTCAAAATTGGGACACAAACCTAGTATCCCTATCTGATACAATAGATGTGGGAATACCATGAAGCTTCACAATTTGCTCAATATACATGTTGGCCAATCTCTCACTGGACATCCCAACTCTGAATGGCAGGAAATGGGCTGACTTCGTTAATCTATCTACAATGACCCATACCGCATCATTGTTCCGAGGGGTCTTAGGCAGACCAGTCACAAAGTCCATAGTGATCTTCTTCCATTTCCATTGAGGAATCATCAGAGATTGAATGGGTTCCGCAGGCCTTTGATGCTCAGCCTTCACTTGCTGACATACCAAACACTTGGCTACGTACTGAGCAATCTCGCTCTTCATTCCTTTCCACCAAAAGTTTTTCTTTAGGTCTTTGTACATCTTGGTACCTCCTGGGTGCACTGTGTAAGGAGAATAGTGGGCCTCCTTCAGAATTTCTGCTCTTTGTTCCACCACATTTGGCACACAGAGCCTACCATCAAATCTCAAGGATCCATCCTCCATTATAGTAAATTCATTCTGAACCCCTGACTTCATGGCTTCTTTAATCTTTTGCAGTCCAAGTCTTCTTTCTGGGAGGACTTGATCCTGTCTAACAGAGTTGGTTGGAGTACAAGTGCTACTACAAGTCCATCGGACCGTGTACTCGCAATCCAACCTCCAGCTTCTCGAGATCCCTCTGGATGTGAGGCTGAGAAGTGATCATAGAAGCCAACTCCGAGGAGGATTTCCTACTCAAGGGATCAGCTACCACATTGGCCTTCCCTAGATGATAGTGCAGGTTCAGGTCATAATCTTTTAGTAGTTCCATCCACCTCCTTTGTCTCAAGTTTAACTCCTTCTGAGTGAAAATGTACATCAGACTTTTGTGGTCTGTGTACACATCACATGCTTCTCCATATAGATAATGCGCCAGATTTTTAAGGTAAAAATCACAGCAGCCAACTCCAGGTCATGAGTAGGATAATTTTGCTCGTATGGCTTTAGCTGTCTGGAGGCATAAGCTATCACCATCTCATTTTGCATCAGAACACATCCCAATCCCTTCTGAGAAGCATCCGTGTATAGAGTGAATCCTCCAGATCCTGACGGAAAGGTAAGGACGGGGGCTGACACTAGGCATTGTTTTAGCTCCTGGAAACTTCTCTCACACTCCTCAGTCCAGTCAAACTTCGCTTGCTTTTGGGTCAAGCGAGTCAGGGGTAGAGCAATGCGAGAAAAGCCCTCCACAAACCTGCGATAATATCCAGCCAGCCCCACGAAGCTTCTGACTTCAGATACATTGGAAGGTCGACTCCAATTTACGACCGCCTCAATCTTCTTTGGGTCCACAGTTATGCCATTTTAGATATTACGTGACCCAAGAATGATACTTGGCTCAACCAGAAGTCACATTTCTGCAACTTGGCATAAAGCTTTTTCTCTCGAAGGGTTTGCATAACAATCTTCAGGTGGTCCATATGTTCCTCCTGGCTTTTTGAATACACCAGGATGTCATCAATGAACACCACCACAAACTGGTCTAAGTATGGCTTAAAGATTCTGTTCATCAAGTCCATGAATGCTGCCGGGGCATTAGTTAACCCAAACGACATCACCAAGAACTCGTAGTGGCCATACCTAGTCCTGAATGCTGTCTTAGGTACATCTCCAGCCTGGACCTTGAGTTGATGGTATCCTGACCGAAGGTCAATCTTCGAGAATACCCGAGCTCCTTGGAGTTGATCGAATAGATCATCGATCCTTGGCAAGGGATACTTGTTCCCACTGTTACCTTATTGATTTCTCGGTAATCAATGCAGAGCCGAAGACTCCCATCCTTCTTTTTGATAAATAATACTGGAGCACCCCAAGGAGAGACACTCGGTCTGATAAACCCCCGGTCTAGGAGCTCTTGTAATTGGTTCTTCAACTCTTTTAGTTCAGCTGGGGCCATACGATAAGGGGCCTTAGATATAGGTCAGTGCCAGGGACCAAATCAATGGTGAACTCCACTTCCCAGTCTGGAGCTAATTCGGTCAAATCATCCGGGAAGACGTTAGGAAACTCCATAGCCACTGGAATATCCTTCAATGTCACCTCTTCCTGCTGAAGGTCCTTGACCACAGCAAGAAACCCTTGGCCACCCTTCATCAAGTATTTGGCAGCCCGCAGTGCTGATACAAACACTAAGCCAAGTGTTCCTAGCTTCCAATAAAACTAAATTCAGGCTGATTAGGGATTTTGAAGATCACCATTTTCCTGAAACAATCTACCGAAGCATGATAGGAGGCAACCAGTCCATCCCAAGAATAACATCAAAGGACTTTAGTGGAAGGATGATTAGATCAGCCTCCAGCCTCTTGTCGCCCACGTTGATCTAGCAGATCTGCATACAGACTCCACCCTAATAACATCTCCATTTGAGAATGCAATGAGCAACTCTTGTTCTAGGGGAACGGGTGTCAACGATACATTATTGGTAAGATAAACATCAGATATAAATGAAAGCGTGGCACCCGGATCTACTAAAGTCTGAGCATAAGTGTTGCCTACTTTAATTGTTCCTGATCACAAAGTTTAATTATCTTAGATGTCATATAGCGGATCCTATTTATCCTTATGATTAATGCATTATATCGCATATGAACCAAATAATCTTAAAGGGGTACTTAGGTAACAGGTATACCTGCCACGACGGAGTTAGAAGCGGCAGCATCCTGTTGGGTGAGGGTGAAGACCCTTCCTGGGTCCTCGGCTGCTGCGGCTGGTTCATCCCAAGATTTGGAGAAGACAGCTGCTCCGTCCGAAGGGGACAAGTGGCCATCTTGTGATCCACTTTCCACATATGAAGCAGGCACCTCTCGGCCCACGGCACTGCCTACCCGGGTGGAAGTTCCCGCAGTGAGGGCAACGGGTCTCCTTACCCTTCGGTCCTGTGGGGGGCTGATATGTATCTTTCTTCTTAGCCTGCCCCGAAGACTGGCCCGAAGGAGACCCCTTCCTCTTCCTCTTTAGCTCCCACTCCTTCTGGTTCCTATTCATGTCTCTTTCGATCATCAGGACTTTACTCACCACAGCACCATATGTGGAGAGTTCAAATGCATTGACTGCTTGCCTCAGTTTGGGTCGCAGTCCTTCAGTGAACCTGGTGATCTTGGCTCTCTCAGCGGTCACTATTTCCGGAGCAAACCGAGCTAGCCTAGTGAACTCGGCTTCGTACTGGGCCACAAAGAGATTCTTTGTTCCAGCTCCAGAAACTCAGACTCCATCTGTCTTTGCACACTGCTAGGAAAGTATTTGTTGAAAAAGGCCTCCTTGAACTCCCTCCAGGAAATAGCTTGTCCACCCAATCGCTGCTCCATATGCAACCACCAATCATATGCCTCCCCTTAAAGAGATAGGTGGAAAATCTAATCCGCTCCTCCTCCTGGCTACCATGGGCCATGAAGGCCTTCTCCATCTCCCTCATCCATCCCTCAGCATCAGCGAGATTGGTGGATCCAAAGAAGGGAGCAGGGGCTAAGCTCTTAAACTCAGCAAAGCTCCGACCCCCTCCTTGCCAGGGTTGTAGCGGAGCGGGCTGGACTGGTGTTCAGGTTTGACTCGCGGGTTTGCTGAGTAGGAGGGCCGGGCTGAGTAGGCACCACTTGTTGGATCTGCTACTGCATAGCCTGCACCATTTTCACAAGGGCCTGAAGTATCTCAGTCTGGCGCTGTTGCTGGCCATCCCAGCCACATTGATGGAACCAGAGCCTCCAGAAGTTTGCTGGCCTCCCAGCTGGCCAGAGTTACCAGCCTGGGAACCTCCAACTTGTCGCATACTTCTGGTGTGACGAGGCATGACTATTCCCTGCCAAGTTTGGTTCCAATCAATATCTTTACAAATCCTTAAGTTTTTAAAATATATTTATTAGAAAAATTTTATATCTTCTTAGAGTTGTTACCCTCCCAGTGTCATCCTACTGTTTTGTTTAGTGTCATCCTATGTTTGTCCCTAAGGTCAAACCTAGGCTCTGATACCACATAGCTGTCACGCCCCAGACCCTATATTGGATCTAGGGGTGGCAACCCGCCGCATGCCTGGCATGCAAGGCGTTCCGAAATATAACATTTAATACCAGAAGGGTAATAACTATATATCGTCCAATTTAAATGGTTCTTAATACAAATCATAATCATAGGTTTTAGGCTACATGCCCATCATACATAAGTCACTGGGGTTACAACAAAATGTTGGATCTTAGTTTCCTCTACCCCAGATCCCATTCTTCAGTCATGTGGCTCTGAAAAATATTGTAAGATTTATATGAGCTTACACTCAATAAGTAAGCCAACTATTAAATAATCATTTCGTCAAGATATTATTAAACCACATTTTCATGTATAAAACTTCCAATTTCAAATACATTCATCATGTTATCAAAACATGTATATCATCAGCTCAAATAATTTTGGAAGCTTAATTATACAATAAATGCTGAAATATGCAATGTACACAAATCCACTGTATTCATATAATTATTATTTCCTTATGTGTCCCATGGCCCTACAACACCCATCTGGTGTATCACTCTTTAATATCCCCTAAGAGAAAGGGTCCTGGTACCAGCGTTATGCCATATATCATAATCAATCACAACACATCCTCTAGATGTGTGTGCGTTATGCAATATATCAATCACATCACATCCTCTAGATGTGTGTCCTTCACATATCTCCCCTGTAGAGGTGGGTCTCGTATCTCTCGGCATTTCACATCGTTTCACATCATATAAGAACCGCAGCGACACATATCATCATCATATTTGCATGTAGCACATCATGCATCATCATGAGCATAAGCTCCTTATATCATATATACAGTGGTTTGTACATTATAGCATAAAATATATCAATAATACCAGTATATTTTTGCAAAGCCAAAATAATCATATCATTCAATTTTTGCATATTTATAATCCATTACTTTGCAAAATATCAGTAATCATATATAATTATAGCAGATACCCAATTGTATAACAAAATTCCATTTTGTCTCATTTTTTTCCAAATAATGCAATATATCCATAATTTTCATATTCTAATAAATTATGAAAATTATAATAAATGGCTTACTTACCTCAGTACGCTTATTCCAAACTGTAAATCAGCTATGTAGACATTCGGTTACCTACAGCATTAAATTCCATAATTAAATCTCAAAAATTGGAACAATGCAGCATCCCCTAAGGACTACTCAGTCTAATCCTGGGCCCAACTTTGGGCTCGAATATCTCTCAATTTATAAGCCCGAATGGGGAAATAAAAATATCCCAAGAAACTAGAATCAACACCGAATCGGGCCATATTTTTATTTCTTTATTTTCGGCTCAATACGGAGCCCAAATCGTAGCCCCAAAATAGCTCACGAGCCGGCCCAATAGAGCCCAATATGGGATGGCCCAAACCGGCCCACGTCTTCATCGTCTCCCCCGCCTCCTCCCCTGTTTCGCCCGAAACAGGGGGAGGCCGTGCCGGCGGCCAGGGCTGCCGCCGGCCAAATTCTGGGTGGCCCGGCCGTCGGTGACCGGGCCAGAGCCGGCCGCGGCGACGGCCGGCTCCCTCTCCCTCTCTTTCTCCCTCAATTTCTCTCTCTCTCTCTCTCGCTTGATCCACGACACGCGACTCGTGCCGGTGGCACGGCCGGCCACCGTGGCCGGCCGGATCCTCACCGAACGGTCGCCTGCCGCCAGTGAGGCCTCCTGGCCAATGCTCAGGCCCGGCGAGGCATCGGGCACTCTGCCGGATCCGAACCAAGTTGTGAACCGGCTTGGTTCTCCCTCTTTCTCTCTGTCTCTCTCTCTCGATCTCTCTGCAACTCTCTCTCTCTCTTACCTGTGGCTAGCCGATGGGGGAAAGCTCATGGAGGAGGAGGGGCGTTCCCTCCCTCCTTATATAGCGGCAAGGGGAGGGTATCCCTCCCCTGTACCCACGTGAAGGGGGCGCGTCGGCGCCCCCTTCCTTGACTGGCTGCGGCACCCTTTGCCGCAGCCGTCAAGAATGGCGGAGGAAGGGGCGGCGCCCCCCCTTCCTCCGTCAACAATGGCGGATCCTCACCACGTGAGGATCCGCCACGGAACAGGGCTTCACACTTCCAAGTAAAGAAATCATTGATGCAATAACTTCATTGGAGCCACAAGCTTATCCTCTATTATCAATGATTTTTCGATAGACGCAGCTTGCTTGTACCGTGACGTAGGGGTTAGCAATGAACTAAGATAATTTGAAAATAATTAACAAACTAATTTAAATGACCTGAGTTGATTTGGTTCTGAGTTTAAAATCTTAAAATCGATCATCTAAAAAAAATAATATTTATTAATATTATGAGTTTTTTTGAACATTTTTTATGATGACTCTTAGCCTCTTATCCAACTTTTATAATTAAAAAACTTTCAATATATTGAAAATAGATAAAATAATTTAAAGCTAATGTATATATATATATATATATATATATATATATATTCTATCCTGAAACCGAGAACCAACAAATCTAACTGGATTGGTTTCAAAATAGGATTAGCTTGATTTTGACTTCAAAATCATGAAACCAATTTGATTAGATCGATTCTTGGTTTTAATCTGAAATCTATCCAATCCAATCCACACTACCCCTGCTCTAACGCATGAATCTCAAATATAGTCACCCATGGACTCTTAGCAATGCCTGAACAAATGTGGTCAAGCCCGCTCATTCAAATGCTATGTGCAAATGCTAACCGCGTGCTTTAAGAATCATGCTCGGAGGGTCTTCGTGCGTCTTCCGTCGACTCTGCTTTAAGATTCGTGCTCGGAGTTCTTCGTCCCCAATCTCCTATGTTTGTTGTCGTCTGCTGGTCATTTTTCTCCTCGTTATGGCTGACCTCCCCAACCCGCCTCCGGTCGGTCCCGATGGCGTCAGGAATGCTGGGATGTCCTAGCGCCGTGCCGGTGGTAGCCAGTTCGAATGGATCTCCCTGGCGCCGTCTCCGGTTGTCGTCGCCGAACTGGAACGGCTGTTCCCTGATATCGTCCAAGTCCCAGCTCCTGTGCTGGCGGAGGAAGTCGATCGTTGGCTCAATCATGCTATTGTGGCCCGTTGTCTCTCACGCTGGATCCCTCCGGAGGCTATCCTCAGGGAATTTCAGTGAGCTGGGATTCAGGGGGAAATCGAATCCATTTCGCTGGCCAACAGGCACTTTCTCTTCCGCTTCTCTGACCCTCTTGCCATGGAGCTTGTTCTTCGAAGACCCTGGGTCGCCAATGGCCAACCCATCGCCGTTGCTCCGTGGCAACCAGACTTCGTCCCGTCCTCAAGCTCTCTGACCAGTGCCCTGCTTTGGATGCGTCTTCCCCAGCTGCCTATTGAATACTGGAAGGAGGATGTGCTGTCATCCATAGTCGCAGTTGCTGGCGATTACATGTTCTCCGACGCCTCTACCAGAGATCGGATTCGAGGAGGGTTCGTGAGAGTGTGTCTCCGGGTGGATTTGAGCTTGCCCCTGCGGCCGGGTGCCCGTGTTTGTGGAAGCAGGGAGCCATTCTGGCAGCAGTTTTCCTTCGAAAATCTTGAAGGAATCTGCTGCTCGTGCGGTACCCTGCATCTTGGAGGGAGCTGTGGGGCGTCGAATGATCCTTCCTCTTCCTCTGCCCCCCGTGTGGCTCTGCTTTTGGACCCTGGATGTCGTCCCTGAGGCGCCGGAAATCGCCTCCAGCTGCTCAGCCTTCTCTCAGCAATCAGAAGCCTGGTTTGAGCTCTTCTTCTCCTCCTTCCTCTGCTTCCCCGGACGGGTGGGTCTGGCCGAAGAAACTCTCCAGGAGGTCGGGAGGTAAGGAGCACTCCTCCCCTTCGAACAGGCCGCTTCTTCAAGGGTCTGGTGCAGCTGATGGTCTCAGGACCTCAGCGTGCCATTTTTTCCCTGGCGTGTCGGTTTGCAAGGAGCCTATTGATCAAGCCTCTGAAGCCTCAATTCAGTATTCAGTAGGGAAAATGGTTGATGTTCCAATCAATTTGACTGCTAACCCATTTTCCTGCCTGGAGTCAGCTTCCTCTGATGGTAATGGTCCCGGCCTCATGTTGGCCCATATAGGAGGAAATTCTGGCCCTGCTAAGCGGGCCCGGCCTGTTGAGCCTCTAATACAGCGACTACCTTCTAAGCCTAAGTCATCCAAAGGAAAAGGACTTCTGAGGGGTAAGGATGGGAAGAAAGCTATATTCTCCTTCTCTGCTCCTTCAAGTTCCCCCCAGGGTTCAGGTGTTTCCCCTGGGCCGGGGTCCAAGAAGTCCCGTTGCAAGGAGGGGACTACTCTAGGCTGTTTGGTAGAGTCCTCATTACCTCCTTCGACGGCTGTGATTGATCACGACTCTGCGGTCTCCCTTATAAAGAATACTATTCAGCAAAAAGATGCAGATATGGCTATGGATTCGGCACGGCAGGTGTGCCAGGAAGTAGGGGGAAGCAGTGCTCCGGAGCTTGTTGGCTCCCACGCTACTTCTGACTCTATTGTTTAGGAGATTTCTGGGGATATGGATGATATCCCCCCTGCTCATCCGTTTGAATGAAGATTCTTTTTGGAATGTTCGAGGTGCTCTGAAACCCTCGTTTCGGTCCTCGTTCGGTAGGCTTCTTCAGCTTCATGACTTTGATATTTGTGTTCTGCTGGAGACCCGGTTGTCTGGGGCTAGCCTTTCTCGTCTTCAGAGACAGCTTTCCAGATTATGGGTTTCTTATTCCATTGAGTCGGCTGGCCTTTCTGGTGGTATTCTGGTTCTTTGAAAAATAATAACATCAGGGTTGATGCCTTCCACGGTTGCGGTCAACAGGTGTCCTTGGTCATTTCTGAGGGTTCCTCGGCCCCCTGGCTTCTCTCGGGTGTTTATGCTAGTACCGACTTCAGACTGCATCGTGATCTCTGGGTGGAGCTTCACTCTCTTCTTGTCAGGGCTTTCCTTCCCTCCTTGCTGGTGACTTCAACTGCATTGTTGGGGCCGACGAGAAAAGAGGGGGTCGGCAGTTCGTTGGATCACCGGATGTGGTTGAGTTCAGATCCTTTATATCCTCCGCTGGGCTCTTGGATCTGGGGTTTTTCGGATCCCCTTTCACCTGGTGTAATAACCGCCAAGGCTCTGCCCGTGTTTGGGAAAGACTGGATAGGGCCATAGCGACTCCTTCTTGGCTCCAGCTTTTTCCTTCTGCTACCGTTACTCACCTGTCCAAAATTGGTTCCGACCATTGTCCTATTCTTGTTTCTACTGATCATTCTATTCAGCAGAGCAGGTTGTTTAGATTTGAGAAATTCTGGACCTTTTATTCTTCTGCTAGGTCAATCATCTCTCAGGTTTGGCGATTACCTATTAGAGGAAGTGCTACCTATCGGCTGTCTCGGTGCCTGATCCTTGCTGGTCGCAGACTCTCTAGATGGAACAGAAGAGAGGTGGAGGATATTGTTCGTCAAGTTGAGCAGACTGAGGCTACCATCTCTACCTTGCAGTCGAAAGAGGATCTGGAGGGGTTTCTTAATCAGTCTGACCTTTCGTCTCTCAGGTCCTGTTTGGCTGAGCACCATTCTCTGCTGTTGCAGCAGGAGACTTTTTGGAGACAAAGGTCCCGAATCCAGTGGGTTAGGGAGGGGGATCGCAACACTAGATTCTTTCATCAGGCCACATTGAAGCGTCGTGCGATGAACCGCATTAGACGTTTAGTTGATAATGAGGGGGAGATTCAGGAGGATGTTCAGGTTATCAGGACCTTGTTATATCAGTTTTTTCAGTCTAAATGGACGGAGCATACTGGAGAGGGTTTCCCTGTGTTTCCTGTTCTGGACCAGTTTAGGGTCACCACTGCTGAAAATGCTCATCTCACCATGCCTATTTCGGCGGACGATATTCAGCGGGCTGTTTGGGATCTTGGTGCCGATAAAGCCCCGGGTCCTGATGGGTTTCCTCCTTTCTTCTTCCGGTTCTATTGGGATATAGTGGGTCAGGAGGTTGTGCAGGCCATTCAGCTGGTGTTTCTCTCTCACTCTGTTCCCTCTGATTGGAATAGGACCCTTATTACCTTGGTGCCCAAACGCCCTGATGCCTCCTCTCCTCAGCATTACCGGCCTATCAGTCTTTGTTCCACCTTGTACAAGGTGTGTGCTCGCATTTTGGTCTCCCGCTTGTCTCCGATGATCCCTCGCCTCATCTCCCTAGAGCAGGGCGCTTTTATCAGGGGACGTAGCATTACTGATAATGCCCTCCTAGCTCAGGAACTCATGCATGACCTTCAGCGTGCTCCTCGACGTCATAGCCTCATGGCTGTTAAGCTGGATATGGAGAGAGATTATGATAGAATGAGCTGGGATTTCCTGAGACATACGCTAGCCGAGTTTGGGTTTGATGATTGCTTCGTCGACTGGATTATGGCATGTATTCTTCGACCATCCTTCTCTCTCATCATCAACGGGGGTCAGACGATTATTTTCACTCTGAGGTTGGGTTGCGGCAGGGCTGCCCTCTGTCCCCTTTTCTCTTCATCCTTTCTGCTGATGCTTTGTCCAGGGCTCTTATTCATGCTCAGAGGGAGTTGTCTTTTGCCCCATACTCTGCGAGTCCTACTGGGCCGACTCTCTCCCATCTTCTATTCGCTGATGACTGCATTCTTATGGGTAAGCCACTATTCGTAATGCATCCATATTTGCGGCCATTGTGCAGACCTATTGTCGGGCTTCTGGTCAGAAAGTCAATTTAAGTAAATCTCTGATATGTTTTAGCCCTAAGATGACAGCTTCTGTTAGGGATTCTATCTTGCATATCATGGGTATTACTTCTCAGGCTGATCGGCTATCCTACTTGGGGATCCAATCACTGGCAGAAGGCCTCGTCGTTCTGACTTCAGTGTTCTTGAGAGGAGGGTCTGCGATCGCTTAGATGGTTGGCAGGTCTCTGGGTTATCTATGATGGCTCGGATCACTCTTCTGCGCTCAGTTCTTTTCTCTTCCGCTCTATTTGTTATCTAACGCGGCCATCCCGGTGACGTGCCTACGGAAGATTGAGCGTCATTTTTGGGATTTTCTCTGGGCCTCGAGCCAGGACGGTCACGGCGTCCATCTTCTTGCCTGGGATATCATTTGCTTGCCGATTGCTCAGGGGGGTCTTGGTATCCAATCTCTTGTTGCTAGGAGGGAGGCTCTTATTGCTAGGCATGCCTCGCGATTCTTGCTTGATCCGCGTTGTTTGTGGAGCGCCTTCATGCATGGTAAATACGGAGATTGGAATCATTCTATCTCTTCTCCTTCTTCTCGTGGGCACTCTTTCTTCTGGAAAGAGGTTTGTCGGCATGCTTCGGTTGTTATGGACCGCACCTCTTGGATGATTGGTGATGGTTCTTCAGTCGATGTTCTTCAGGACACTTGGATTGCGGACCAGCCTCTTTCTCGGTGGCCAACCTTTGTCACTACAGATATCCCTAATGGTATGAGAGTTCGTGATCTCCTCTCCCTTGACCACACTGTCTGGGACCATTCTTTGGTTTCTACTTTATTCGGCGGAGAGCTTTACCACCGTATTACTTCTATTCCTCTCATTCCGAGTCATACCACTGATATAAGGGTTTGGCGGAGATCTTGTTCATCTCGGGCTCCTATCGGGGATCTCTGCATATCTATAGGCCTTCGCCCCTGCAAGTTATGGATTCGGCTTGGATTTGGCATCTTCCATTCATCCGAGGGTTTGCCTTTTTATATGGAAGCTGGCTTGGAATGCGCTTCCTACCTGTTCTTTGCTCTCTAGGAGAGGGATGCGCATCATGCCTATCTGCCCAGTGTGTAGCCTTGAGGAGGAAACTATGGATCATGCTATCTTTTCATGCCCCAGAGCGAGACAGATTTGGCAAAGGTTAGGTGTGTGGTCTTCGCTGCAGGATTTGGACTCCCACCGTTTATCCTTCTTGAGACTTCTCAGTCAAGTCAAGGGGGCTGGGATCTATCAGGTGGGCCCGACGTTGGCTTATGTTGCTCTCCAGATCTGGTTATCCCGTAACCATTTTGTATTCTCGGACGTGCTCACTCCTTCTCATCGGATTATCAGGACTGCTGTCTCCTTATATGCTGAGTACACTCTTCATCAGAGGACTATTGGTGGTGATAGCCCTGGCCTCTGGGACTCCCATGCTGCTTCTGCAGCGCACCGGCACACGGTCTTTATCTCTTGGGAGCCCCCTCCTTCAGGGTTTGTCAAAATCAATTTTGATGGGAGTGTTCGTGGCAGATGTGCGGGTTCAGCTTTTATGATTCGGGGGCCGGAGGGGTCGTTGCTAGCGGCCGGCGGCTTTGGAACGCTGGATTCTTCTGTTCCTCTTGCTGAGCTATATGCGGCTTGGGCCGGTATTTCTCACGCCCTTCGGAGCCTCGGTACTACGAATCTTATTATAGAGGGAGACTCAGCTACAGTTATTAGCTGGATCCGTCAGGAGCCCAACGTCCACCTGCCGACCATTCCTGTGATCAGCGACATCCATTATCTCCTTCAGGGAGCTACCAGCGTCCAGATTCATCATATAAACAGGGAGGCCAACTCGGCGGCTGATTGGATTGCCGCCAGGGTGGCCTATCATTTAGGGTTCTGAAGTTGGATGCTCGGCGACCCTTGTCCTCTCATACTGTCTCATATTTTATATTCGGATATCTCGGGTTTGACTCACCCTAGATTGGTGTGATCACCCGCTTGTACCAAAAAAAAAAAAATTGCTATGTGCAATATAACATGTACATAATGATTGCTTCCCTCATTTGTCTAAGATTGGAGCTACTCTCTTTCTCCTTCTACATAAATGTGTTAGGGAAAAGGAGGATCCTAACCAAGGGCAGCAGTCTATAATAATTTTCAACAATGTCTTCAAAATTAGGAATATGCAGGAATACTTCATTAGCGAGCTCAGCATGGAACGCTTAGGTGATAGAAGGAGAATTCCACTTAATTTCCTTTTCCCGGTACCCCATAATGTAATAATAGGAGAAAATTCACTTCTCCTATTCTCTGGCACAATAAGGTCAAAGGCTGAAAGTCATTCAATGCCTCTGATGATATAATATTTTTTTAAAAAATTATAAAAAATTGTTATTTTTAACTAAAATATTTCATAATCTAGTATAAAAAAAGATAACCACGATAAAAGATTTATACTAAATTACAAATAGAATTTAAGGATATGACAATTTAATATGTATTTGGTTGTTTTAAATCAAATGTGATAACCTTATATTAATTTCTAACACAAATCGAATATAAAAATCTTGAATTCTCGATGTTCTGAATATCAAGTACATGATTATTAAATATATAATTTTTTTAGTAATATCATATTATTATGAATAAAACATTACCTAATGTATCAAATTAATGGTTTAACATATTTGCGTCAAAACCTATTTAACTTGCCTGGTTAAATATATTTTACCCAATCCATTAGATACTTTTAACGCTGGTTTAGTCTTGCTAAGATATATTTTAACCTTTTCAAACCTTTTTGACCTGTTTAACTTTTTAATTAAAATCTATTTTTGGCTCATCAAAAATCTATTTTACTTATTTAGTCCATTTAATCAGATTCGATCCATTTAGTAATTGGGTTTTATATATATACGCAGGTCAGGTTTGGATTATCTGGTTGAGAGCTGACCTAACATGTGGCTTTACTTTTAAACAAGTGCAAGCCTCGTGCTGGATCAGGAGACCAGCTAACAGTAGTTTGAAATTTAAAATTTTAATTGTAAATTAAAAAATGCTAGTTGAGTTAGATCTATCAGTTTGCATTTTTTATTTTTTATCTCTCCTTGAGACTGAGGACACTGACTAGCGTTGACCTCCCTGCAGCTGTACTGGGTTGAATCATAGATTCGATCCATTAGTAAATGTAGGTCACATTAATTAGATTATCTTATTAGTAAAAAGGTCAGATTTGGATTTTAATTAACAGATTTTTAATCGTATAATTGAGTTGACGTTACCTAACATGATTCAGGAATCAACCTTAATTCTTTGAGTGGATAATGTTCCTCAAAATCAAATTATGCAGAGGGCAAGTTACTTTCAGAGGTATGAACACCTTGATGAATTATGGATGTTAGGATGGAGGCAGAAGTAAATTAAGAACTCTTTGTTGCAAGATGCTCTCGATTTTCAGTTCCTGAAGACGATAGGGAGGAGGATCCAAAGGACCAGAAGCGGGGGTGCATTCGCTGTTCCCTCTCTATAAATTGGGGGGGTGGGGGGGGGGGGGGGGGGGGGGGGGGGGTAGGATTTAATCCTAAGCAGGCGGCAACCGCAATCTTAGGCGGCCTTTTTCTCGACGGCCTTCCTTAACGGCCATCCTAGCTAGGCGACTTTTCTAGGGATGGTAATTTTTCCCGTTTAGCTGTTTACCCCGCCGATACCGTTCTTAACGGGTCAAAAAATTCTCGGTCTAAACGGCTTAACGAGTAACAGGAATTTTTCGTTAACGGCTAAACGGGTAAACGGTCCGGGGACGGTTTTTTTGCCTCATCCCCATTTATCCATCCCCATCGTAACTTTAATATAATATATTTAAAATTTAAATATATATATATATATATATATATATATATATTAAAAATTAAAAATAAATAAAAATATATAATCTTGACTCTTGCTCTTCCTTCTTACACGTAGCCGATCTAAGTTCTAAACCAAAACCAGACGAGAACCTAGCTCTATCAGTCCATCGTCTATCTTCGTCAATCGCTGCCCCATCGACGCCCTCCAACACCTTTTTCTTTCTCTGTTACACACTCATCTTTTTTCTTTATTTTTAAAGAAAAATCTCTTCATTTTTGCTTTGAAATTTGAATGTATTTTTTTTTTGCAGTTGTTGCGTTGAAAATCTTTATTTTCTAATTTTCCTATTTGTTAGTTATTTTCTCTCACTTTTCATTCTCTTCTTCCTTATCATAAAAGAATCTCACTTTTCATTCTCTTCTTCCAAAAGAATCTCTTATATATATCAATATTATTATTTGGTTATTCTCAATTAGTATCCATCTTATCCTAAAAAGTTTGTTTCTTTATTTTTAATAAATTATAAATTTAATAAAATAATTTTATTTTTTATGTAAACGAAAAAATGGATACCCAGTGGGTTCTCGTTTACCCGGCCGAGTATCCCTGTTCCTGCCCCGTTAACTATAACGGCTTAACGGGGCGGGGAACGGAGATGTTTTTTCTAACGGGGACGAGGACCAGTATGGACCGCTTTGGACCATCCCAGGGCCGTTGCCATGCTTCGGTTTCAAACTCCCTACTGCATTTATGTGCCAGGGCATTTTTGGTCTTATAAAGGCTACATGCATTAAACATTTATGGCTGTCACGTTGACCCCTTTTTTTTGGTCCATGATAAAAGATGGCATAGAGAAGCCAGGACGAGGAGTTTCCGACTCCGCACCTCACGGAAGTCCTCGACGGCCTTTTCTTCTGCCTTTTCCAGCTTCCATCTTCGACGGCTCCTAGCTGTCCCACTCTAGACCGCGACAACCTGACTCCTGACAAGCGAGGAGGATTATGAGCATAAGAACCTGCTTGCGTGGAGCCCACATGCCTGGCTCCACCATTGTCTGTGCATGCACAGAAAAGTGTACAGGATAGACAACAGACTGGCACCACCTACCTCTGACGGGGGACAGCGCCTGTAGCTCTGACATGCCACTAAGAAGAAGCATCTTCATAAAAGCTCTGACAGGGGACAGCTCCTGTAGCTCTGACATGCCACTAAGAAGAAGCATCTTCATAAAAGCTTTGACAAGTGGTAGCACCTCAAGTCTCACATATATTAATCCTGACATTTCACCTACCAAAAGTTCTCAGTCATCATGACACCCCAACCACTCAGATCAAATGTGCCCTAAAAGTCATGGTCCATCATGAGGCTCTACGTGACCCTTTCCCACTAAAGGATAAGGCTCTAGGCTTCTCAGGCAAGCTACACAAAGTTCAAAGATAAATAAATGGGGTAAAAGGGAGCCCCAACCAGGTAACTCCAAGAACTCAACACGCTAAGCTCTTCTCAGAGCCTCTCTCTCTTTCTCTTTCGAGCTTTCTTAAGCTCACGGTTGTTGCCCTGATTACTAACTTGAGCGTCGGAGGGTCCCCGCCGGAATACCCGGCCGTGGAACTTCTTGCAGGCTTTGAAGACAAAGGAAGAACCTCAATATTTTTATGAAGGAACGATCGATGCTCAAAGACGCCAGCTCAAAATGATCGGATATCAACAAAAATGATCAGAGCATTGTAGGCAGGAACGAGCGATCAGTACTTGTGCCATGCCGAGCATGTCTATATTGGTTGGTCATCGGCCAAAATGTTCACTAAGATGTTTCTACTCGATCGATGGATGCTTCTTCCTTGACGCTATATTATCGGAGTGCTGGTCACGTACGTAAGGCTGCAATGCAAATGGGGCAGGTCAAGCTATGACACGATCCACTTGATTAGAACTAGCTCGTATTTAAAAACTCATGATGGCGTTGGATTTAAAAATTAGATTTAATATAAATTTTTCTTCAGTTCGTATCTTATATTCTTTTTGATTCATAAATTTTATTATATAATTTTTATTTTCTTTCTTGGATGATGCAAGGTATGTAAGAAATTATGAGAATAACTAACCTTTGTTCTTCACTCACTTCATCTTTGAATTGTCTTCCCATCATTTAGATAGTTTTGTAAGAAAAATAGCTATCCATGGATAAGTATATAGGATAGTGTTTATCCAGAGAATAGTTGAGGGAATAACTAGCTTTTTATAATAACAGTTTTGACCTTAAGAAATAAGTTTAGAAAAAATAACTATTCCTTCATTTCCTAGAAAATAAGTTCAGAGAATAACTCATGTTTTAGAAGATAACCCATGTTTAAATATGGGTTATCCTTTCTTATTAACTTTTTTTCGACTTATCCTTCATAGTTATAGCTTTTAGGAATAAAAAGAATATCCATAAAATAAGAAGGGATATCCCTTCTATTCTCTATTTCAAACACATCCTTAGATTCTCTCATTCCCATATTCCCGATCTCTCTACATTTTACCTGTCATCTTTTTGTATTGTCATAACAAATGCTGCTCAATCATTGCCTAAATTATGGGTTCCATCTTTCATGATTCACTACTACCATCTTTAATGCAATTAAATAAATAATATTAAATGATATACACAGCAATAATTATGATCAGAAATAATAAACCGTACTCTTTCATATGCCAAGTTGGACCAATGATCCAAACCAGTACTATAGCTGAGGCAAAATCATACCTCAAGCTCATGCCCAATGGCCCGTATCGAAATCATGCTGCAAGAAAAGTTTTTATGCACTGACTTTCGATGCATAAAATATGTATTGAACGTATGAATTGACTGCACGTCTATGCCATCATGCATGCAATGCGACCTACGGTCCATTAGGCCATGATATGCTCGATGGCATGAGCACGCGGCCAATTCATATGCCCATTATACGCTTTATGCATTGAAGATAGATGCATAAAATCTTTTCCCATGTGATAGACTCACTCACGGCCTAGGCTTCCTGGATTAAATGTAAATGATAGTCAGATCCAGCTTATTACAAACTAACGCCATGGCTCAAGGCTTACATTTAATGAGCTATGGCCTAGGCCAAGACGTTTCCTAAGCCTAGAAGTGGCTTAAATTTATTCGGGCTGAAAAACAGTCCTATGACCAAGCTAGATCGTGGTTCCAAGGAAAATACTTGCAGCATTATCCTTTGGTGCAACAAGTGCGCATCGGCTATACAAATTGACCGTCCATATATGCCGGTGCCTATACGGTGCATGACACGCATGGACGACTAATCCACACGGCCAATGCACGCTTGCTACATCGAATGACGATGTAGCAAGACTTTTCTTAATTCTAAATAGTGGGCCATGCACTCAAGAAAGAGGGTAGTGAAGAAAAGTTAAAGACGAAAGTATAAATCTGATTAGGAATTTTTTTGTAAATTCAATAAAGAATTTTTTATATTATGCAATTGAAATCTTAATTTACACAAATCATAATGGCTAAGATCTTAAAATAAAATAGTTTTCACAATAAATCTTAAATCAAGAAAGAGTACATTAATCCATTAAATTTTTTTTGACAAGATACTGACTAAAGATTAATCAATTATGGAGAGATTGAGTTTTTTCTCTTTTTTTTTCCCTTTCTTGTATGTTTTTTATGGTAAGAATAAACTATTGGAAGAAAGAGGACCAATTTAATAATACGTTAAATTCCTCTTCCCATCAAAGAGGCAGTTATCAGAAACTAACTTTTCAAATATGAATCAATAGGAAATTAGCTATTATTTTTATTAAATCAAAATTATCATTTAAAATAAATAAATAATAAAATTATTGATATGCCCATTTGGGCCACAAAAGAGAAAAGCTAACATTTTCCTACTTGGTCCATGTGACATATTGAACATATTGGTTTAATAAACAAACATAATGCGCATAATAGAAGTTAAAATCCCTCATAATATTGGTTGTATGCCATTATCTCAATGTACTCTCTTCCATGTATCATATCACCAATTCTATACTTAATATGATCTGTAATAGAAATTGCAGTAAGATCTAACGGTAATATCTTTGTTAAAGACAAATCATGTTGACTTTCATAGGATTCATAAGTAAATCAAAAACAATAAGTAATTGAGTTCAGAGTGTCAAATATATAAAGAACTTAAATCTTTAAACATAACATCACTAATGGTTTTCAATAATGTCCATTCTTTCAACATGTCTGTAAAATGTCTTTAGTAGCAACCCTTTAGTCAACGGATTTGCAATCACGAGATTTGTACTAATATGTTCGATAGACACTCTTTGTTTTTAAACTTCTTTAACGGCAAAGTATTTCAATTCTATATACTTAGCACTCTTTGAATACTTATGATTTTAGAAAAAAAAACTGCTCCACAGTTACCACAATAAATTTTTCAGTGGCTTGGCAATACTTTCGATAACCCCAAGTACTAAAATAAAGTTTCGCAGCTATAAACCATGAACTGTGGCCTCAAAGCATGCCACAAACTTATCTTTCATAGTGAATGCAGCAATGACAGACTGCTTTGCACTTTTCTATTAAATCACTCCTCTAGCTAAAAGGAACAAATAGCCAAATGTGAACCTTCTAGTATCAACACACCCAGCAAAATCTGAATTTGAATATCCCTTAACCTTAAGATCATCATATATCCTATGAGTGAGCATATGATCATTTGTTCCTTGCAAGTACCTTAGCACATTCTTTGCAGCTCTCCAATGATCCATTCCTGAATTACTTTGATACCTGTCCAGCATCCCAACAACAAAACTGATGTCTGACCTGGTACAAGTCTAAGCATACATCAAGCTTCCAATAATCGATGCATAAGGAATTTGTTCCATTTATTTGTGTTCCAATTCATTCTTTGGGCATTGCATAAGGCTAAATTTATCTCCTTTCTGAATTAGAATAGCACTTGTAGAGTATTTGTTCATATTGAATATCTCAAGAACTTTATTAATATATGCATGCCTTCTGAGACAATCCTAATAATCATTGTGATCTATTATGAAATATTTCAATTCTAATCACATAGGATACCTCATCCATATCTTTCATTTCAAAGTGCTTAGAGAGAAAGTTCTTTGTCTCATACAATAACATGGCCAGCAAGATGTCATCAACATACAAAACCAGAAATATGATCTTGCTCCCACTGACCTTTAGATATATACACTGATGAACGGCGTTTTCTTTAAATCCAAAGGATGTAATGGTATCGTTGAACTTAAGATACCATTGTTATAAAGCTTGCTTAAGTACATATGATCCCAGACTTTATTGTGATTCATTAATTTTATCTCATCTTTCATGGCATCTAACCATTTAGAAGAATTAACACTTTTCATAGCTTGTGAAAAAGAAACTGAATCATCATCAATACCTAAATCAAAATCTGAATTTTATAGATAAACTACATAATCATCAGAAATAGCAGCTTACCTTTATCATTGAGACCTTCTTAATGCTGGGTTCATCTATTGCAAGTTCATTAGTGATAGCATCATTCTGTGGTATTTGATCATTGATTTATTATTCTTAAAAGTTGTTAAAAGGTTCAATAACTCTAAGAACAACAGCTTGAGAAGAAGTTATAAGTAAGAAAACTTGCACCTTAACTTCTTGGATTTTTACTTTACGTGATTCTAAACTTCCACTAACTTCATTATTCTCAATGTACTATAGTTAGAACAATAAAATCTATACCCTTTTGATTTTTTTTTGGATAATCAATGAAAAAACCACTAGTTATTCTTGAGTTTAATTTCTTTTTATGTGAATTGTAAATCCTGACTTCCGCTGGGCAACCCCAAACATGTAAATGCCTTGAGTTTCCTTCTTATCCATAGTTCAAAGGAGCCTTTGGAACTGCCTTACTAGAAATCCTAGTTAGCAAATACATAGTGTTCTTTAAAGCATGCATCCACAATGATAAATGTAACGATGAATTGCTTAATATACTCCTAACCATATCCATTAGTGATTGATTATGCCTTTCTGCAACACCATTTTATTCTGGTGTTCCAGGCATTGTGAATCAAGCACATATGCCACGCTTTTTAAGAAATTTAGCAAATGGATCAGGACATTATCCAAATTCATTATACTTTCTATAATATTCATCACCTCTACTTGACAATTTTTACTTTTCATCTAGTTGTCTTTTAACCTTATTAATAAACACCTCTAGAGCATCTATCTATTAAGATTTTTTATGCAACAAATAGATGTAGTCATAACATAAAAAATCAATATTAATAAAGGTGATAAAGTATTTTTTTTCACCAAAAGATGAAACATTAGAAGGCTCACATATATCAATGTGTATAATTTCAAGGAGCTATATACCTTTTGTGGCACTCTTCTTGATTGTATGTTTTTGTGTGTTTTTCCTTAATACAATCCACACATATCTCAAGATCAGTAAAATTCAAATCAAGAAGCATTTCATTCTTTATTAATCTCTCAATTCTTTCTTTGGATATATGACTCAAACATTTATGCCACAAGTAAGCTAATTGGTCATTCACTAAATTACATTTAGTATCAATATTATGATGCATGGTCAACAATGTCTCAACAAAAAGAATATTAAGCTTAAATTTATACAAACCATCAAAAAGAATATCAGAACCAACGAGATGATTATGTTTAAACAAATAGAAACATTCATTCCTAAATTTAAAATAATATCTAACTGAGTCATTTGGGTTTTCCATGAAGACAAAGTTTTCATTTTGGTGCATGGTTTGGATCGTAAGGAATCCTTGCATCATATTAGAAACATTAGTGGTACAATCAAAATCAATCCACTAAGTATTATAAAGAACTTCTGCTAGGTTTGATTCAAAACATAGAAAAGCACCAGGCTTACCTTTCTTTTGGAACTATGCCTTATATTTCGGGCAATCTTTCTGATACTGTCCACGCTTTTTGCAGAAGTAACACTTATCATCCTTTTATTGCTTCTTGTGGATTTGAGCAGATAACTTATTTATCTTTAGTGGTACTTGCCTCTTCCTTTCTTATCCTTCTTTGATTTCTTTCTAGCTCTTTGCTGATCCATGAGATTGATAGAATGATTTCCTTGTTTCTTAAGCATTGCTTCCTCTTGAATGAGCATGCTTTGCAATTCATTCATATTTCACTTATCCTTCATAGTGTTATAACTAATGTGAAATGGACCATACTTAGGAGACAAGGAATTAAAATTTTCATTCACTTCCAATCCCATAAACTTCAGTCTTGTTGCTATATTCGTCATTTTAAGGGCATGCTCATATATAGTACGAGAACCATTAAACTTAATATTGGTTAAAGTACTCATTAATGTCCCAGCAAGTGACTTATCATGAGAATCATATTTGGAACATGCTTTCACAAACTGCATAAATTCCTTAGCACTTTCAATAGTAAAAATTGTGGACTTGATGTTGTTAATTTACTACAGTCATTCGCATGAACATCAGGCTAAGTCTATTTGATCTTTTTCAAGTCCTATGGAAAGACTTCTATTCAGCATTGCTAGAGTCAGTAAAAGCAACGGGTTTCTTATTAATGAATATCAAATCAAGATGTAAAACACCGAGGTGAAACTGAACTTATTCGTGCTATTCACATCATGTTTATAGATTATAAAATGACTAATCAACCTTTGGGTGATTCTTAAATATTTTATAATCAATGAACTTTAATATACTCATAACAAATAAATAATCATATCATTCATTTATAATCATCACATAATCATGAGTATTTAAATTTATTTAATTTGATATCCATAAAACATTTTAATTTGACCACTTTAATAATTAATAAATTATACATAATATAAACATCAAAATTTTATTGTGAATAAAACAGGCTTAAGGTCTCATAACAAACATATATTTTATTGTGATATTTTTCAAATTATTAATATCATAAATACATGAAGGTAAAACATAAATTGTAGAACGGAATCATGTGCCGATAACCAGACAAAAGAGCAAATAAAAATATAAAACTCATCTTCATCATTCAATTAATGTAAGCCCTCGTCCGTTTGTATTATCTTGGAAACACTGACTTTATGTAGCATCTCTCGTATCTTCTTTGTAAGCCTTTAGTTGCGCTAGTGCACAAAAATGTTTTATCCTCAAAGAATAATTTTTGTTAAAAAAAATCAAATCAAATAATAACTGTGCTGATTTGGGTTTCTAGTTCCAATGGGAACCTGGATCAACTACCTAAAATTTTCAGCAATCTGCATTCTGTAAACAAATTCCTCTCGTCTACACATTTCACAACATCACATTCAGGAATATTCACAAAAACTAAATGGACATGACATAAAGTCTCATGCCAAGCATCATCATCGAATTTTCTCTGCAAGAAATTGTCGAATAGAAGAACAATAACGTGCATTCCAATGGAAGCATCATGGTTTAGCGTGCAATCCTTTTAACTTTATAAAGAATAATTTTTTTTAATACAAAGTTCTTGATCATTAACAGTTTTGATAATAAAAAAGTTTTCGTTTTGAGAAATAAAATTATGATAAAAGAGAAAAAAATATAAAAACAGTCAAATAGATAAATCCATAATGAAAAATCATAAATCCTTCAATCAAAGCTCCGATATCACATGTACATCCAATTAGAAATTTCTTTGTAAATTCAATTAGAAATTTCTTTAATTGTGCAATTCAAACCCTAATTTATGCAAATCATAATAAGCCAAGAGCTTAAAATAAAATGATCGATTTTCACAATAAATCTTAGATCAAGAAAGCGTACCTTAATTTATTAAAATTTCTTGGTAAAAAACTAAGTACAGATTGATCAATTATAAAAACTTGAGTTTGTTCTTTTTTTTCTTTTTTTTATATTTTTTTATGATAAAACAAGGTTATTGAAAGAGAAAGGTCAACCTAATAATACATTAAATCTCTCTTTCCATCAAAGAGACGATTATCAAAAACTAACTTTTCAAAAATAAATCAATAAAAAATTAACTATTATTTTTATTAAATTATAATTATTATTTAAAATAAATAAATAATAAATGTATTTACAAGGGCCACAAAAAAGAAAAAGCTAGTCAAACATCCGCAACCTGGTTCACAGCTAGAACTACTTGCTGCAAGGTATGATACCAACCTCAGAGAGGGGTAGCTTTGTGAGAAACCAACCTATTCATTGTTATCACAAATTAATAATAGTAATAATAATGTGAACTCCCCCAGGATCCTCATATGAGGATCCGCCTTCTTTAACGGAGGAAAGGAGGCGTCGCCCTTCCTCCGCCAATGTTGACTCGGCGTGGCGGAAGGAGGCACCGACGCACCCCCTTCACACGAGCACAGGGGAAGGGCTAACCCTCCCCTTGCCATGATATAAGGAGGAGGGGAGCTCCCCTCCTTCCCCAATATCACCCGTGGCAGCCGCAAGGTAAGAGAGGGAGAGAATGAGAGAGAAACAGAGAGAGAGAATGGGAGAGAGACGATCCCTTCTTCACGGAACCAAGCTGGTTCATGGCTTGGTTCGGGCCCGGCAGAGTGCCCGCCGGCTCGCCGGGCCCGGGCTGCAATCGATGACCTCCACCGGCATCGGGGCAGCATCCGATAGAGGTCCGGCCGGCCGTGGTGGCCGGCCGTGCCACCAGCACGATTCATGTCATGCGGAAGAACGAGGAGAGAAAGAGAGAGAAATAGAGAGAAAGAGAGAGAAAGGGAGACGGTCGCGGCGGCGGCCGGCTTTGAGCCGGTCGTCAGCGGCCGAGCCCCTCTGGGAAGTGGCCGGCGGTGGCCCTAGCCACCGGCTCAGTCCTTCCCCTGTTTTGGGTGAAACAGGGGAGGCGGGAGGAAGATGGGGGCGTGGGCCGTTGGGCCGTCCGGGAATTGGACCTTGTTAGGCCGACTCTGAACTATTTTTGGGCTGCAATTTGAACCCCGTATTGAATCAAAAATGGAAAAATAAAAATATGCCTCGGATCAGTGTTGATTCTAGTTTCTGGGAGTATTTTTATTTTTCAATTTGGACTTATGTATTGGGAGATATCCAAATAGCTGGTTTACGGTTTGGGATTTGCATACTAAGGTAAGTA
The DNA here is from genome assembly GCA_900491605.1 of Calamus simplicifolius. Classification (NCBI taxonomy): domain Eukaryota; kingdom Viridiplantae; phylum Streptophyta; class Magnoliopsida; order Arecales; family Arecaceae; genus Calamus; species Calamus simplicifolius. The sequence continues at coordinate 2,122,113 of UESW01003995.1, read as the reverse complement.
AGTCATTTATCATAATTTTATAAATTATTAAAATATAAAAATTATGTATTTAAATGCTATATTGATATATATTGCATTATTTAAAAAAATGAGAGAATGAAATGGTATTATTATTTGCAAATGAGCATTTACTATGATTAGTTTATTATTTATTATATTGTGCAAATAATTGGGTATCTATGTGGACAACTGATCAATTGTCATGACTTTGAACTTGTTAAAAGTTTTATAAATATACATGCGTATTTAACATGTTTAATTCACTGTAATTATGAAAAGTATATGGATTTCATTTTTGCAATATACATGATATTTGACAAATGTGACATGAAAATGATACTTTGTGTATATGATAATATGTCCCACCATGGTCCGCTATGATATGATATGATGTGATATGTTGCATGACTCACTTGGCACCGAGACCCATCTTCATAGGGGGGTATATGGAGAACATACACCCAGGAGGTGTACTGTGATAGGATATGGCAATATTATGCCACATGGCATCAGGACCCATCTCCATAGGGGTATATGGAGAACACACATTTTTAGGGTGTGTTGTAGTATGATATGATATGATGTGAGTTCATGATGCTGGTTCCAGGACCCTGACTCTTATGGGATATTTATGGAGGATACACCCGAGGGGGGTGTTACACCCGAGAGGGGTATTCTATGTACATAGTGTGTGGCCGTGGGACATTAGTATAAAAATATATTTTTACATGCTATTTACAATGGTATAGTGGTTTTATTCTGAAATTGCATATTCTTGAAATGCTATATATAGCAATTGCTTCCAAAATTATTTTGAGCATATGATGCATGTTTGATAACATGGTAAAATGTATTTGAAACATGGAAGCTTGGCAGATGTTTATTATGGAAAATTTGAGTAATTACATTATATTATAGTTGGCTTACTTATTGAGTGTGAGTTCATTTAAATCTCACAATATTTTTCAGAGCCACATAACTGAAGTTGGGAATATGGGGTAGTTGGAGCAGCTATCAGAGTAACCTAGATCTAATACTTTGTTGTAGCCCCATTGAATTATGTATTTTGGGCATGTAGCCTAAAACCTATGATTATGATTTGTATTAAGAACAATTTGAATTTGGATGATATATAGTTATTACCCCTCCTTATATTAAATGTTATATTTCGGGATGCCTTGCATGCCAGGCATGCGGTGGGTTGCCACCCCTAGATCAAATATAGGGTCTGGGGCATGACAGTTTATGTGGTATCAGAGCCTAGGTTTGACCTTAGGGACAAACACAAGATGACACTAAGCAGAATATTAGGATTACATTGGGAGGGTGATAACTTTATTAAAAATTTCAAGTAATATATTTTGAAAGCCTGAATTTTAGTGGTTTACAAGGATATTGACTGGAACCTAACTCTAGCAGGAGTTAAGAATGCCACGTCGCACTAGGAGTCTGCGGCCTAATGGGAACTCCCAGGCTGGTGACTCTGGCTAGCAGGGAGGCCAGCAAGCTTCTGGAGGCTCTGGTTTCGTTAATTTGGCTGATAATGATCAACCACAATTTCAGGCTCAGTTGCTTCAGGCTCTTGCAGAAATGTCGCAGGCTATGCAAGCCATACAGCAACAGATTCAGCAAATCTAGCCTGCTTGGCCTGCCTCTCCCGCTCCGCAGCCTGCTCAGTCGACTCCATCTCAGCCTTGGCGGGGAGGGGGCTGGAGCTTTGCTGAGTTCAAGAGCTTGGCTCATGCTCCTTTTTGTGGATCCATTAATCTTGCCGATGCTGAAAAATGGATGAGGGAGATGAAGAAAGTGATAAACGCATAAATAATTAATATTAAACCTATTAATTAATAATTTAACGTACCTATTATTATTTAATATTTTAATATTTTATATAATATTTTAGGTAAAACCTTAACAATTTTAAGAGCTTGATTTTAGGAATTTAATGACGCAAACGGCACTCAAATCGGATTTAAGATGAGCCCGAAATTAATTTTTTATTGATTTATCCGTTTCAACACGCATTTTAAAGCAAAGTCGGCAAATCCAATGCCGACTTCATCGTCTTCTCAGCAAATTTCTGTTTTCTCCCAGCCAATTCTTCTCCGATTCAAATTCAAATCTTTCTCTCCACCAATTACGGAATAAATTGGATAGGAGGTTATCAAATTGGATGAATTAAATTCATCTTGAGGAAATTTGGATTTTATTCACAATTTATTCGGATTTTCTCTGTGCCGCTCGCGTCCTCTGTTTTGGCAACACTGCATCTTCACCGCGTCTAGGATTCTACAAATAGCAGCAGAGGGAGAAGGGAAGTCCGTCCAGCGCGATGCATCTGGGAGAATTGGAGGGAGGGCGGTGTTCATCTGTGGTTCATGGAGGCTTCGTTTGAAGCAGGAGACGATCGTGCCGTGAGAAGAAGACTCTGTTCTAGCAAGCCGTGAGGGAGAGATCTGTTCCGTTTCTTCCTGAAGACTTTGTTTCGTCCGTTCTCAGAAGGCGTCCGTGTTCTTCCTCTATTCCAGACGTCGTTCAGTGGCTTGGAGAGACGCTGTTCCATGGCTTTGGAGGAGTACCGCTGCCCTATTTCCAACATCCATGGAGGCTACTATTCCCAAGAGACTCTGTTTACAGAGTCTCAGTCCATGGAGGCTGATCTGTTCGCGATTCGGGAGGCGCATGCAGAAGAGAACAAAGACTTCATCCCATCTTTGGTTTGGTGTAGAGAGAATTTATTGCTTTCTTATTGCCTTCTTAATGTCATGACTTTTTAGTTTATATGAAATAAAGTTTCTATTCATGTTTAGATTTTATTAAATTATATTTAAGTGAAAGTAATTTAGACTAATCTATTCTTAAAAGGGACGGGCCGTGATCTACGAGTACGGGCCGTACTCTTATAAGATAAATCATATCTTGATTATTTTGCACTACTACTTATCTATTTAGTTAAATTTATAAATTTATTTCAAGATAATCGCTAGAGTCCCTGTGGAATCGATCCCTTACTCTCGCTATTCTAATAGTGAAATTAAAGTGTTTTAATCGTTGCGCTACGACATGCATCAGATTTTTGGCGCCGTTGCCGTGGACTTAAGTGTGTTATTTTAAAAAATAAAATAAAAAAATTAAAATAAAATAAAAAGTGAAAAAAAAATTAGATTATTTTTTCCTTAAATAGTTATTATCTCTTTATTTTATCATTTTTTTATCTTAATTGTTAGAATTGCATATTTTCTTTTTAACATAAAAAAAATTAATTATTACTTTCCTTTTTGCGACAAATCCACTTTTAACCTAATCAAAAAACCTAAAAAAACCCTAAGACACCTTCCATAAAATATAATTAATTTAAAGAAACAAAATAAAAAAAATTATAAAATTTATAAAAAAAATATAAACAAGATAATTATTTTATTTCTATGCTTAGATTGACTTAGGTGGATTTATTTTCTGCAAAACTCAAAATTCTTCCATTGACATCTCATAATTTATTAGGAAATTAGAAACCTAATCACAAAAATCTAAAAAAATAAATAATTAATTAGATTAATTTTGTTTGATAATTTTAAGACTTGGACATCTGTTTGTTACATAGTATTTTCATAATTAACTTTAAGGGCACAAACCCCTAATAAGATAAGGTGGGGATTTCATCACCCTTCCTTAGCCCACAAACCACATCCTTCATTTTGCATTAACCCAAACCTAAAACTCTAAAATTAATTAGATGTCAGCCCCTAAGGACTTCGAGCTCAATAGGACAAGGCGGTCTTGGAAATTAGGAGCTGTCTAGATCTAGGGTAAACCTAGAATAGAGAGTCTAATCTTTGCTAACTTAATTGCTAAGAATTATTAAACCCTAATTAAATTATTCATTCCTCGTAGTTCTAGGAATTTTTAGAGTATTTTCTTTAGAATTTCCCTCTTTTTCTTCTATTAAATAATAATAATAATAATAATAATAATAATAATAAACGGTTTGCTTTAGAGTCATTGGTAGGATGTATGCTTGGTCGCCGATCGTTGCAACCCAACCTTATACCCTTAGATCCTGAGATAGAAAAAACTATTAGAGCAAACAGCCTTAGAATTATGGATCCTAATAATGAAAATAATCAACCACGACAGTTAAAAGAGTATTTCACTCCTTCAAGGTATACCTACTCTCCCTGCATTCAAGTGCCTCCAGTAGAGGCTGTCCAATATGAAATTAAGTCAAGTGTAATCTAAATGTTACCATCTTTCTATGGACTTACAAATGAGGATCCCTACAAACACTTAGATGAATTCTTAGAAATTTGCTCAACTGTCAAGATTCAAAATTTCTCTGATGATGCACTTAGGCTTAAGTTATTCCCTTTTTCCCTAAAAGATAAAGCCAAGTATTGGTTAAATTCACTGGACACTATTATAATCTCGACTTGGGATCATCTTCAGATAGAATTTCTTAAGAAATATTTTCCTATAGAAAAAACAAATCAAATTAGAAAAGCAATAACAAGTTTTTCCCAGACAGATGGAAAAATGTTCCATGAGACATGGGAGAGATTCAAAGAATTGATTAGAAAATGTCCACATTATGCTATACCCAAATGGCAACTGGTTCAGTGCTTTTATGATGGATTATCAAAAAAGCATCGGCAGATGATTGATGCTTTATGTGGTGGGACATTTATGTTAAAAAATGAACATGAAGCTTGGCAACTATTTGAGACATTGAATGAGAATTCATTACATCACATGTCAGTTGCTCGTCGAGACCCTCCCATAGAACCTAAAAGAGGTGGAATATATGAAATAGGTCATTCTACAGATATCTATACTAAGGTAGATGAATTATCCCATAAACTTGACCGGATTCTACAAGTTGGGAACATCTCTTCCCCATCTACTCAATTACATGAGGTCTGCATAATTTGTTCGAGTCCAACCCATTCTATAGGTGAATGTCCAGCTGCATACCAATTTTCTGAACTTGTTCAAGAGCAAGCCCACCAAGCCCAAACCTGATTAACTCCTAGAACAGGAAATGATCCATTTGCAAATACTTATAATCCTGGCTGGCGAAATCATCCAAACTTTTCTTGGAAACCTCAACCTGTAACCAATTCATCATCGATCAGACCTAATTATCAAGAAACCAATTTTAGAAGCATGTCATATTCACAATATCCAAACATCCCACAACCTCCACCGAATAATCAGCCTGCTTTTGAAGACAAAGTATTACAAGCATTGAAAGGGCTAGAAATGAATACGCAAATCCTTCACTCCCACACACAATCTATTGCAAAACTAGAAACTCAGATAGGTCAATTAGCCACAATATTCAGTAGAAGGGAGGAGGGTATGTTACCTAGTCAGCCTATCAATAACCCGAAAGAAAAATTCATGGCTGAGGGTTCTAATAGTCCTGACAAATTTTCAGAACATGCTAAATCAGTCATGACTCTAAGAAGTGGAAAAGCATTGAACCCACCTGAACCAACCCAGAAATTAGAAGTAGCTAAACCAGAAAAGAGAAGGAATGAAGAAGAAAAGGATTCAATGATCAAGCAATCATACCTAAAGCCCCATTCCCTAGTTCTTTAGAATCTCCTTTGCCTTCAGATAAGAAGAATATAAAAATGAATGAGATGCTGGAGTTATTTAAGCAAGTAAAAATAAACTTACCTCTTCTCGATGCTATCAAGCAAGTTCCAGCTTATGCCAAATTTTTGAAGGATCTATGCACATAAAAATGGAAAGCCAAGACACAAATACCAAAAAAGATACATTTGACTGAGCAAGTCATCTCAGTTGTTCAGCAAATAACCCCACCCAAACTAAAAGATCCTGGTACCCCGATTATATCATGTGTCGTAGGAAACTTCAAAATCAAGAAAGTATTATTAGATTTGGGTGCGAGTGTAAACCTTCTCCCAAGTTTAGTGTATGAGTTATTTGGATTTGGAGAATTGAAACCCACTACAGTAACACTACAATTTGCAGATATATCAGTCAAAGAACCTTATGGAATATTGGAAGATGTATTAGTAAAGGTGGATGAATTCTATTTTCCTGTCGACTTCCTTGTGTTAGATATGGAATCTAGCAGTAATCCTAACCAAATTCCCATCATCCTTGGAAGACCTTTTCTAGCTACCGCTAATGCATACATAAATTGTAGAACAGGTGTGATGGATGTATCTTTTGGAAACAAGAAGATGAGATTAAATATTTTTAATGCTTCCCAAGGACCACCTATGTATGATTTAAATGAAGTAAACATGATAGAGGAAGTAGTAGATAAAAAATTCCAAAGTTTGATTGATTCGGATCCTTTACAAACATGTCTTACACATTTTGGAATAGATGACTTTGATATTGATGAATACACCAAAGAGATAAACATGTTATTTGAACCACCTAAGTTTGACACCATCCCTCCATGGACTATAAAATATGAACCACTTCCAACTAAACCAAGTCCTTTAATACCATCCTTGGAAGAACCACCCCAACTAGAGTTGAAACCTCTTCCATATGACTTAAAATATTCATTCCTTGGACCTAATGACACCCTTCCAGTAATCATTGCATCTACCTTAACCTCTGAGCAGGAAGATAAATTGGTAGATGTACTTAAAGAACATAAAGAGGTAATTGGATGGACAATAGCTGATATTAAGGGAATTGACCCTTCCGTTTGCATGCACCATATTCATAGTGAAATTAAAGCCAAACCACATAGAGACATGCAACGAAGGCTAAATCCGAACATGAGGGATGTTGTTAAGAAAGAAGTAGTAAAATGACTTGATGCTGGTATCATTTATCCAATTTCAGATAGCCAATGGGTCAGTCCAATCCAAGTAGTACCTAAAAAATTAGGTATTACCGTGATTAAAAATAAAAAGGGCGAATCAATTCCTACTCGCACATCAACTAGTTGGAGAGTGTGTATAGATTATCGAAAGTTGAATGTCGTGACTAGGAAAGACTACTTTCCTTTACCTTTTATCGAACAAATTCTAGAACGGCTAGCGGGACAAAGTTTCTTTTGTTTCTTAGATGGATATTCAGGATACAATCAAGTCCCAGTATTTCCTGTAGATCAAGAAAAGACCACCTTCACCTGTCCCTTTGGAACATTTGCCTTTAGACGCATGTCGTTTGGTCTTTGTAATGCACCAGCCACGTTTCAATGATGTATGTTGGTCATATTTTCTGATATGATTGGTCAATTTTTGGAAGTATTTATGGATGATTTTTTAGTTTTTGGTGCATCATTTGATAACTGCCTCGAGAACTTGACTAAGGTACTGAAACGATGTATAGAAATGAATTTAGTCCTAAGTTGGAAGAAGAGTCATTTTATGGTTCATGAGAGAATTGTGCTCGGGCACATTGTTTCAGAGCGAGGTATTGAGGTTGATAAAGCCAAGGTTGAATTGATCTTAAATCTATCACCCCCAACCTCAGTTAAATAGGTACGATCTTTTCTTGGTCATGCTGGTTTTTATAGACGTTTCTTCAAAGATTTTAGTAAAATTTCTCGACCATTGTGTAATTTGTTGACCAAGGATAGTTCTTTTAATTTTGATAAAGATTATCTAACAGCCTATAACATCCTTCGAACTGCTTTGACCACTACACCAATTATCAAGCCCCCAGATTGGACCATACCTTTCGAAATTATGTGTGATGCTTCTGATTATGCTGTAGGTGCAGTTCTAGGACAGAAACTCAATCGAGAATCCCATGTAATTTATTATGCTAGCAAAACTCTTTCAGATGCACAAATGAACTATACTACCACTGAAAAAGAATTACTAGCAGTTGTGTTTGCCCTGAAAAAAATTAGATCATATCTGTTAGGGTCTAAGGTTTTAGTTTATTCAGATCATGCAGCGTTGAGGCATCTTTTATCAAAAAAAGGATACAAAACCCAGACTGATTAGATGGATCCTTCTACTACAAGAATTTGATCTAGAAATCTTAGATAAGAAAGGTTCTGAAAATATGGTAGCGGATCATATCTCTAGGATCTCAGTGGAATACATTAAAGAAATAATCAGAGATAAGTTCCCTGATGAGCAATTATTTTCAATTTCCCATAGCAGTCTTTCCTGGTTTGCCCACATTGTGAATTATTTGGCAACAGAAAAAGTATCTTCCCACTGGACAAAACAAGAAAAAGATAGATTTTTCTCACAAGTCAAATATTACTTTTGGGAAGACCCTGAATTATTTAAGTACTGTTCAGATCAGGTGATTAGGCGATGTGTTCCTGAAAGTGAATTCAAAAGTATACTTAACTTCTGCCATTCTCTTGCATGTGGAGGACATTTTAGTGGAAAGAAAACTGCAGCAAAGGTACTGCAAAGTGGGTTTTATTGGCCAACTCTTTTTAAAGATGCACATGAATTTAGCTGTAATTGTCTCTAATGTCAATAAACAGGAAATATATCTCGAAAAGACATGATGCCCATAAACCCTATTTTGGTTGTAGAAATTGTTGATGCATGGGGTATTGATTTTATGGGCCCATTTCCTTCCTCTTTTGGATTTGAATACATTCTAGTGGCAGTTGATTATGTGTCAAAATGGATTGAAGCCATGGCAACTCGAACCAATGACCATAAAATTGTAATCAAGTTTATTTAGTATAATATCCTTAGCCGTTTTGGATGCCCAAGGGCTATAATTAGTGATGGGGGTACACATTTCACGAATAGACACTTTGAAGCATTAATGAACAAATATGGAATTACTCATAAGGTAGCTACACCTTATCATCTTCAAACTAGTGGCCAAGTTGAAATATCAAATAGAGAAATTAAAAATATCCTTGAGAAAATGGTGAGACCTGATAGGAAAGATTGGTCAGAACGTTTGGATGATGCATTATGGGCTTATCGTACTGCATTTAAAACTCTCATAGGAATATCTCCTTATAGGCTCGTATTTGGAAAAGCCTGTCATTTACCTGTAGAATTAGAACACCATGCATTTTGGACTATCAAGCAATTTAATTATGATATAAAAAATGCAGGTGTCAATAGAAAACTCCAATTGAATGAGTTAGAAGAGCTACAAAATGAGGCATATGAAAGCTCAAAAATTTATAAAGAACGAACCAAGACATATCATGACAAATTTATTAGTAGAAAAATTTTTGAACCAAATCAAAAGGTATGGCTTTACAATTCAAGATTATATCTTTTCCCTGGAAAACTTCGTTCACGATGGAATGAACCTTTTATAGTAACTCAAGTATTTCCCCATGGAGCTGTAGAGCTTAAAGACCCCAAGCAAGGAAATACATTCAAAGTAAATGGCCAGCGGTTGAAGCCATATATAGAAGAAATTAATGATGGAGAAGTTGTTGAATCAATTGATCTTGTGAACCCAATATTATCATAATAAGTAGCATAGTCTCGCTGAAGACTTTAAACTTAGCGCTCTTGGGAGGCAACCCAGTTTATTAATTATTTTTAAATTTCTGTTCTTTTAGTATGTTCTTTTAGTATGACCAGAGAAGAGCAACAGAAGCAGATTGAAAGAAGATGGCAACAATGAAACGTCCAACCTTCAAATACTCTACCAGGTAGTATCTTTCTTTGAAATTAATTTTTCTTCCATTAGGGACAATGGAAATTAAGTTGGGGGGGAGGAAAAAGAATAAGTAAATCCTAGAGTGAAACTATAATCAGATGTGTGTACCAAATTCTGTCAGTAAATCCTAGAGTGAAACTATAATCAGATGTGTGTACTAAATTCTATCTCGATTTGAAGTTAATCAAGTAGTCTATTAATGAATTAATGGTTAGATTATTTTTAAGATACTGAGGAATAAATTATTAATAAAACCTAATAAAATGTAGGGTTTAGCCCAGAAAAATTTTTAAAATAATTTTAGACCCTCCTGACCACTGATTTTAATAGTACAATCTACTTAATAAGGATATGGGTGAAAATATTATTCAAAAAAAAAATCTCTCTTAAAGTTAATAAATTAGGTTTTTAACATCTTTCACTGAGTAACCGGGCCCCGTCACCTAAGAAAGTGATATTGTTCGCATAAAAATGTGAGAATGTAGAAGAACCTAAGTAGAGTCAGTCCTACCTAAAGCCTTTTTGACTCGAGTCAGTAAGTCCAAGGGGTGTTTTACACCTAATGCCCTAAAACCAATTGGTTTGGGAGCCATTGGCCTAAAGCTCGCTACAAGGGTTAATTAGAAAGCAAGGGGTTAGGACATTGCACTGACTTTACACAAGGGAACCAAAGTACAAAAGACATTACACCCAACCCAAATTAAGTTAGAAAACTTAATTAGAGAAGTAGAAAGTTGGTGAAGGAAGACTTCTATAAATTCTTATGGACTATACTTTATTACTAATTGGGTAAACTTAATAATCCAATAAAGTACCTCCCTTATGATCTAACCAAAAATTTTAAAAAAAAGAATTGTAAGATAACTATCAATTCTTAGACTAGCTTGGTACATATTTCTAAATTTCTTATTTTCTCGAGGACGAGTAAGATTCAAGTTGGGGGGAATGATAAACGCATAAATAATTAATATTAAACCTATTAATTAATAATTTAACGTACCTATTATTATTTAATATTTTAATATTTTATATAATATTTTAGGTAAAATCTTATCAATTTGAAGAGCTCGATTTTAAGAATTTAATGACTCAAACGGCACTCAAATCGGATTTAAGATGAGCTCGGAATTGATTTTTCATTGATTTATCTGTTTTAGCACATATTTTAAAGCAAAGTCGGCAAACCCAGTGTCGACTTCATCGTCTTCTCAGCAGATTTCTGTTTTCTCTCAGCCAATTCTTCTTCGATTCAAATTCAAATCTTTCTCTCCACCAATTATGGAATAAATTAGATAGGAGGTTATCAAATTGGATGAATTAAATTCATCTTGAGGGAATTTGGATTTTATTCACGATTTATTCGGATTTTCTCTGTGCCGCTCGCGTCCTCTTTTTTGGCAACGCCGCATCTTCACCGTGTCCGGGATTCTACAAATAGCAGCAGAGAGAGGAGGGAAGTCCGTCCAGCGCGCTGCATCCGGGAGAATTGGAGGGAGGGCGGTGTTCATCCGTGGTTCGTGGAGGCTTCGTTTGAAACAGGAGACGATCGTGCCATGAGAAGAAGACTGTTCCAGCAAGCCGTAAGGGAGAGATATGTTCCATTTCTTCCTGAAGACTCTGTTCCGTCCGTGTTCTTCCTCTGTTCCAGATGCCGTTCCGTGGCTTGGAGAGATGCTGTTCCATGGCTTTGGAGGAGTACCGCTGCCCTGTTTCCAACATCCATGGAGGCTACTGTTCCCAAGAGACTCTGTTTACAGAGTCTCAGTCCATCTGTGGAGGCTGATCTGTTCGTGATTCGGGAGGCGCATGCAGAAGAGAATAAAGACTCCATCCCATCTTTGGTTTGGCATAAGAGAGAATTTATTGCTTTCTTATTGCCTTCTTAATGTCATGACTTTTTAGTTTATATGAAATAAAGTTTCTATTCATGTTTAAATTTTATTAAATTATATTTAAGTGAAAGTAATTTAGACTGATCTATTCTTAAAAGGGACGGGCCGTGATCTATGGGTACGGTCCGTGCTCTTATAAGATAGATCATATCTTGATTATTTTGCACTACTACTTATCTATTTAGTTAAATTTATAAATTTATTTCAAGATAATCGCTAGAGTCCCTGTGGAATCGATCCCTTACTCTCGCTATTCTAATAGTGAAATTAAGGTGTTTTAATCGTTGCGCTACGACACGCATCAAAAAGCATTTGCAACTCATGGTAGCTAAGAGGAGGAGCGAATTAGATTCGCTACCTACCTCCTTCAGGGGGAGGCATATGATTGGTGGCTACTTGTGGAGCAGCGAATGGACGGACGGGCTATTTCCTGGGGAGAGTTTAAGGAAGTCTTCTATGACAAATACTTCCCCAATAGTGTGCAGAGACAAATACAGTCTGAGTTCATCAAACTGGAGCAAGAAAATCTCTTTGTGGCGCAGCATGAAGCCGAGCTTACCCGATTGGCTCGGTTTGCTCCAAACATAGCAGCCACTGAGAGAGCCAAGATCATCAAATTCACCGAGGGACTGAGGCCTAGACTGATGTAAGCAGTCAATGCCTTTGAACTCTCCACATTCAATGCTGTGGTGAACAAGGCCCTGGTGATTGAGAGGGATATGGGTGTGGTCCATAAGTAATGGGAGCAGCAGCAGAGGAAGAAGAAGGGGTCTCCTTCTGGCCAGTCTTCAGGTCAAGCCAAGAAGAAATGTCCTTATCAGGCTCCCTCAGGAGAGTATGGAAACTCGTTGCCCTCAATGCGGAAACTCCCACCCGGGCAAGTGGTGTTGCAGAATGGTTGGTGCCTGCTTCATATGTGGGCATGTAGGTCACAAGATGGCCACTTGTCCCCTTCGGAGGGATCAACAGCCTCCTTCGGATCAGGGTAGAGGCCAGCAGCAGCAGCCTAGGACCCAGGGAAGGGTCTTTACTCTCACACAGCAGGATGTTGCCGCTTCTAACTCTGTTGTGATAGGTATAATTAAAGTAGGCAACGCTTATACTCAATTCTTAGTAGATTTGGGTGCCATGCATTCATTTGTATCTAGCACATATCTTGCCAAGGATGAATCTTTGACGCCCGTTCCTCTAGAGCAAGAGTTGTGCATTGCTCTCCCAAATGGTGATGTTATGAGGGTAGACTCAGTATGTATATCTTACCTGATTAACATGGGGATAGGAGATTGAAGGCCGATCTAATCGTCCTCCCACTGAAGTCCTTTGATGTTATTCTTGGGATGGACTGGTTGGCCTCCTATCATGCTTCAGTAGAGTGTTTCAGGAAGATGGTGATCTTCAAAATTCCTAATCAATCTGAATTTAGTTTTACTGAAAGTTAGGAGCAATTGGCCTCAGTGTTCGTGTCAGCACTACAGGCCGCAAAGTATTTGAAGAATGGTAGCCAAGGGTTTCTTGCTGTGGTCAAAGACCTTCAGCAAGATGAGGTCAAGTTGGAGGATATTCCAGTGGCTCGAAAATTTCCTGATGTATTCCCTGACGATTTGACCGAATTACCCCCAGATCAGGAGGTTGAGTTCACCATTGATTACCGAGAAATCAATAAGGCGACCGTGCGGAACAAGTATCCTTTGCCAAGGATTGATGATCTATTTGATCAACTCCAAGGAGCTCGGGTATTCTCGAAGATCGATCTTCGGTCAGGATACCATCAACTCAAGGTCAAGGCTGGGGATGTACTTAAGACAGCATTCAGGACTAGGTATGGCCACTATGAGTTCTTGGCGATGCCGTTTGGGTTAACTAATGCCCCGACAGCATTCATGGACTTGATGAACAGAATTTTTAAGCCATACTTGGACCAGTTTGTGGTGGTGTTCATTGATGACATCCTAGTGTATCCAAAAGCCAGGAGGAGCATGTGGACCACCTGAAGATTGTTCTACAAACTCTTCGGGAGAAAAAGATTTATGCCAAGTTATAGAAGTGTGACTTCTGGTTGAGCCAAGTATCATTCTTGGGTCATGTAATATCTAAAAATGGCATAACTGTGGACCCAAAGAAGATTGAGGCAGTTATAAACTGGAGTCGGCCTTCCAATGTAACTGAAGTCAGAAGCTTTGTGGGGTTGGCTGGATATTATCGCAGATTCGTGGAGGGCTTCTCTCGCATTGCTCTACCCCTGACTTGCTTGACCCAAAAGCAAGCGAAGTTTGATTGGACTGAGGAGTGTGAGAGAAGTTTCTAGGAGCTGAAGCAACACCTAGTGTCAGCCCCCATCGTTACCCTTCCGTCAGGATCTGGAGGATTCACCCTATTCACAGATGCTTCTCGAAAGAGATTGGGATGTGTTCTGATGCAAAATGAGAAGGTGATAGCTTATGCCTCCCAGCAGTTAAAGTCATACGAGCAAAATTATTCTACCCATGACCTGGAGTTGGCCGCCGTGATTTTTGCCTTGCAGATTTGGCGGCATTATCTGTATGGAGAGACATGTGATGTATACATAGACCACAAAAGTCTGAAGTACATCTTCACTCAGAAGGAGTTAAACTTGAGACATAGGAGGTGGATGTGCTACTAAAAGATTATGATCTGAACCTACACTATCACCCAGGAAAGGCCAATGTGGTAGCTGATGCCTTGAGTAGGAAGTCCTCCTCGGAGTTAGCTTCTATGATCACTTCTCAGCCTCACATCCAGAGGGATCTTGAGAAGCTGAAGGTTGGATTGCGAGTACAACGGTCCGATGGGCTTGTGGCAGCACTTGTACTCCAACCAACTCTGTTAGATAGGATCAAGTCCTCCCAGAAAGAAGACTTGGACCTGCAAAAGATTAAAGAAGCTGTGAAGTCAGGGGTTCAAAATGAATTTGCTATAATGGAGGATGGATCCCTAAGATTTGATGGCAGGCTCTGTGTGCCAAATATGGAGGAACTAAGAGCAGAAATTCTAAGAGAGGCTCACTACTCTTCCTATATAGTGCACCCAGGAGGCACCAAGATGTACAGAGACCTAAAAGAAAACTTCTGGTGGAAGGGAATGAAAAGAGAGATTTCTCAGTATGTGGCCAAATGTTTAATATCTCAGCAAGTGAAGGCTGAGCATCAAAGGCCTGCAGGACCCTTTCAGTCCTTGATGATTCCATAATGGAAATGGGAGAAGATCACTATGGACTTCGTGACTGGTCTGCCTAAGACCCATAGGAGCAATGATGCGGTGTGGGTCATTGTGGACAGATTGACAAAGTCAGCCCATTTCCTGCCATTCAGAGTTGGGATTTCCAATGAGAGATTGGCCATCATGTATATTGAGCAAATTATGAGGCTTCATGGTATTCCCGTATCTATTGTATCAGATCGGGATACTAGGTTTGTGTCCCAATTTTGGAAGAGCCTTCATAGAGCTCTGGGGACCAAACTAAACTTTAGCATGGCCTTTCATCCTCAGACAGATGGGCAGTCTGAGAGGACCATATAAATCCTGGAGGACATGTTGCGAGCCTGTGTAATGAACTTGGGTGGTGCTTGGGACAACCACTTATCTTTAGTGGAATTTGCTTATAATAATAGTTACCAAGCCAGTATCCAGATGGCTCCATTTGAGGCCTTGTATGGTAGAAAATGCAGATCTCCCTTATGTTGGGATGATGTGGGGGAGAGAAGATTGTTGAGCCCCAAACTGATTCGGTAGACAGTAGAGAAAGTACAGTTGATCAAGGAACGACTCCGCACAGCTCAGAGCCAACAGAAGAGCTATGCTGATGTGAGAAGAAGGGAGCTAGAATTTTAAATTGAGGACCATGCCTTCCTGAAGATATCACCAACCAAAAATGTGATGAGATTTGGAATTAGATGTAAGCTGAGTCCGCGATACATTGGGCCATTTGAGATTCTGAGTAAAGTAGGAGAGGTAGCTTATAGCCTGGCATTACCTTCAGCACTCTCTGGGGTACACAATATATTTTATGTATTTATATTGAGAAAGTACATTTCTGACCCTAGCCATGTGATAGAATTTGAGCCCATGCAGTTAAGGAAGGATCTAACATATGAGGAGCATCATGTGCGTATTATGGACCACAAGGATCAAGTTTTAAGGTGTCGTAGCATTCCCTATGTCAAGGTTCAGTGGAGTAATCATTCTGAGAGGAAAGCTACTTGGGAGCTTGAGGAGGAAATTAAAGAGAAATATCCTCAATTGTTTGTAATATAACATATGTAAATGGAAAGAAGATTAATCATATGATCAAAGCTTTGGATTCTAAATGTTATTTGAAGTGCATCAATTTCGAGACCGAAATTTTTATAAGGAGGGAAGAATGTGAACTCCCCTCCGGATCCTCACCATGTGAGGATCGGCCTTCTTTGACGGAGGAAGGGAGGCGCCGCCCTTCCTCCGCCAATGTTGACCCGGCGTGGCGGAAGGAGGCGCCGACGCGCCCCCTTCACACGAGCACAAGGGAGGGGCTAACCCTCCCCTTGCCATGATATAAGGAGGAGGGGAGCTCCCCTCCTTCCCCAAGATCACCCATGACAGCCGCAAGGTAAGAGAGGGAGAGAATGAGAGAGAAACAGAGAGAGAGAATGGGAGAGAGATGGCCCATTCTTCACGGAACCAAGCCGGTTCACGGCTTGGTTCGGGCCCAGCGGAGTGCCCACCGGCTCGCCGAGCCGGGCTGCGACTAGCGACCTTCATTGGCGCCGGAGCAGCGTCTGATCACTACAACAAATTCCTGCTTTTTCGACGCTTAAAATATTATTTATCGATGCTTAAAAGCGTCGGCAAATATTATCCCGATGCTTTTACACGCGTCGTTACTCTGGGAGTGAAAACGTTATTTGCCGACGCTTTTGAAAGCGTTGGCAAAGCGTCGGGTTGTACCGACGCTTTAAAGCGTCAGTACAAGTTGATGGGATTTGTTTCACTGGCCGACGCTTTAAAGCGTCGGCAATAATTATTATTTTTTTTAAAAAAAAAGGTCCAGGCTCATCTTCTCCCCCGTGGTGCTCTCTCCCCTGTGTTGCCGCCTCTGCCATTCCACCCAGAGCTCCCGCTGCTGTTGAACCGATCGCTTGACTCCCTCCATCTTGCTGTCAATCCTCTCTTCTTACCAGATGCTCGCTGCGTTAACAAGAAATAGTAAAAACATCAAAGAGGAAGAGCATCATACCATGTAACAGAGAAGCCACGTACACTCTATAAATTCAAGGAAGAGCAACCAGAGAACAAAAGGTCACAGAACTGTGTACAAGGAAAGCATCAAAAAAGTTGATGAGCTTGGGATCGGCTTCAATTCAAGGAATCCCATTGGTCATAAATCGCCATAGCCTAAGCAAAACCAGAAAGAAAACAGAAAGAGGTGGAGGATCCTTTCTTGGGGTGCTTCTGGCTCTTTCCGTCCCCAAAGCCGCGACCGTGCCGATCTAAAACCCAGCAAATATATGGAAAAAAAAAATCCTCCTTTTATTTATCCCTCATTTTAAACTCGCACAAATTTTCAAAAACGAGGAAGTATTTTCGTACCCGGAGGGGATCGATCCTTGAGCTCTGAGCCCTTGAGGACGTACTCGTTGCCCTGCGCCGGTAGCACCAGATCGTCCTCCGAGAGGTCGTGCCACACGAATCCACTCTTGTAACTCCTGTTACATTATCCCACGCATCAATCAACAACCCAAGAACTCAAAATTTAGGTCTATAATCATCACGTTACCTCTTGCAAGACCACGAATACATGGCCGCCATTCGTTTGCCTCTCAGCACCCTAAGCCTATCGATCACATCTACCAAGAAAAGAACGATACAAAGAAAAAGCTCTTTAACATTATGACAACATAGATCCAAGACTATTGCTTAAATTTCCACTCTTCTTTTGTTATACATGCTGACCTCTTAGGTAGAGACCTTCGGGAGAGGAGACAGGGACTTCAATGAAGTGTGGGTGTTCGAGGTGGCGGCTCCGGCAAAGATAATATACCACTGGGATCCTTCTAGGCAGCTGCTGGAGCTGCAGCTGCTGATGGTGGTGGCGTTTTGGTCGCACATCTCCCCTCGATCGATCGATCGATCTCTCTACTGATTTCCTCGATTCTTGCTTCGCCTCCAACGGAGATGTGAGAGAGAGAGGGGAAAGAATGAAGCCGGAGAGGGAACATCCGCTGTGGGGGTGGCCGGATGTTAAGATGAGAAGAAACAGAGAAGCCAAAAGTGGGAAGGAAAGATTTTAGATCTTGGATAGAGAGAGAGAGAGTCAGGAGCGGGAGGGAGTTGCGCCCTTTTTTTTTTTTGGCATGAAAATTGAACTAAAAGTTCAGTTCCGTGGCTTGAAAG
Organism: Calamus simplicifolius; assembly: GCA_900491605.1. Classification (NCBI taxonomy): domain Eukaryota; kingdom Viridiplantae; phylum Streptophyta; class Magnoliopsida; order Arecales; family Arecaceae; genus Calamus; species Calamus simplicifolius. Next base: position 2,104,228 of record UESW01003995.1, on the reverse strand, counting down.
AAAAGAAAATACGACGACGCTTTTTAGCGTTGACGGCGTATTTTAAAAATTAAGATACCAACGTTAAAAAGCATCGGTATTTGTTAAAAAAATTTAATTTTTTTAATTAATTTTTTTAATTAAATTTAATGATGCATTAAAGCGTCGTCAAGTTTTCGACGCTTATAAGCGTCGTTAACTGTCGACGCTTTTTACTAGCGTCAGCAGATTTCGGATTTTTCCGACGCTTCTCCATAGCGTCGGAAAAAAAGAGTTGTTATTCGTATTTTTTGTTGTAGTGGATGGAGGTATGGCCGGCCGTGGTGGCCGGCCGTGCCACCGGCATGATTCGTGCTGTGCGAAAGAACGAGGAGAGAAAGAGAGAGAAATAGGAAGAAAGAGAGAGAAGGGGAGACGACCACGGCAGCGGCCGGCTCCGGACCGGTCGTCAGCGGCCGAGCCCCTTCGAGAAGTGCCCGGCGGTGGCCCTGGCCACCGACTCAGTCCTTCCCCTGTTTCATGTGAAACATGGGAGGCGGGAGGAAGATGGGGGTGTGGGCCGTTGGGCCGTCCAGGAATTGGGCCCTGTTGGGCCGACTCTGAGTTATTTTCGGGCTGCAATTTGAACCCCGTATTAGGCCAAAAATGAAAAAATAAAAATATGCCCTGGATCAGTGTTGATTCTAGTTTCTAGGGGTATTTTTATTTTTCCATTTGGGCTTATGTATTGGGAGATATTCAAGCCTCAAGTTGGCCCCGGGATTAAACTGGGTAGAGTTAAACTATTTTGATATGCTATTTTTGGGGACTAAAAATTGGAAAAATGATGCTGTAGGTACCCAGATATCTAAATAGCTGGTTTATGGTTTGGGATTTACGTACTGAGGTAAGTAAGTCATTTATCATAATTTTTATAAATTATTAAAATATAAAAATTATGTATTTAAATGCTATATTGATATATTGCATTATTTAAAAAAATTAAAAAATGGAATGGTATTATTATTTGCAAATGAGTATTTACTATGATTAGTTTATTATTTATATTTTGCAAATAATTGGGTATCTATGTGGACAACTGATCAATTGACATGACTTTGAACTTGTTAAAAGTTTTATAAATATATATGTGTATTTAACATGTTTAATTCACTGTAATTATGAAAAGTATATGGATTGCATTTTTGCAATGATACATGCTATTTGGCAAATGTGACATGAAAATGATACTTTGTGTATATGATAATATGTCCCACCATAGTCTGCTATGATATGATATGATGTGATATGTTGCATGACTCACTTGGCACCGAAACCCATCTTCATGAGGGGGTATATGGAGAACACATATCGAGGAGGTGTGCTGTGATAGGATATGGCAATATTATGCCACATGGCACCGGGACCCATCTCCATAGGGGGGTATATGGAGAACACACACTTTTAGGGTATGTTGTAGTATGATATGATATGATGTGAGTTCATGACGCTGGTTCCAAGACCCTGACTCTTAGGGGATATTTATGGAGGATACACCCAAGGGGGTGTTCTATGTACATAGTGTGTGGCCATGGGATATTGGTACAAAAATGCATTTTTACATGCTATTTACAATGGTACAGTGGTTTTATTCTGAAATTGCATATTCTTGAAATGCTATATATAGCAATTGCTTCCAAAATTATTTTGAGCATATGATGCATGTTTGATAACATGGTAAAATGTATTTGGAACATGGAAGTTTGGCAGATATTTATTATGAAAAACTTGAGTAATTACATTATATTATAGTTGGCTTACTTATTGAGTGTGAGCTCATTTAAATCTCACAATGTTTTTTAGAGCCACAGAACTGAAGATAAAAATATGGGATAGTTGAAGCAGCTATCAGAGTAACCTAGATCTAATACTTTATTGTAGCCCCATTGAATTATGTATTTTGGGTATGTAGCCTAAAACCTATGATTATGGTTTGTATTAAGAACAATTTGAATTTAGATGATATATAGTTATTACCCCTTCTTATATTAAATGTTATATTTTGGGACGCCTTGCATGCCAGGCATTCGGCAGGTTGGCATCCCTAGATCCAAATAGGGTATGGGGCATGACAAATAATAATAATAATAATATCAAATCTAGCACCATCAAGTGTGATAAAAGCCTTATAAAATGGAATTTTTCATATTTTATGCGTATGAGGTGTGATATACTAGCCTAGTTTCTTATACCTCAAGGTTTGAACTAGTCTAGATTAGGGATAATTTTCTGTTGGATTATTCATGTGGTTGCAATGAGATAGAGATCATGTACGGTTGGATCCACTTCATATTTTCTGAGTCACTTAAAGGATGACTCCACACCTACCCCTAGAAGAATTCAACAAGTCTTCGATTAATAGCCCATCAAGCTTGGGCATGGCCTTGTTCAAATCCATTTCTAAACTTTAACCACCCTTGATTTTTAAGTGAAATATACTCTTCGATTAATAGCTTCCATTTGAGTGAGCAATAAGGCATACATCTGGAGATGGTCACCCAATCAACAAGTCTTCATAATTTGCAGTCCTCAGCACGGTTCGCGGGAAATTTGATTATATTATTACGCCTACGTATTGGAAATCTTCTATACCAACCAAAATTAAAATTTTGACTAGAGTACGTAACAAGAATAATTTTTCTTAATAAAAAAAAACCATAGATAATGGTGTGTCAACAACTCACTCCCTCATCATTACAAAATCTGGAAGGAAGAGAGATGAAGTGAAATGAAGAAAATAAATAAACAGCATAAAATAATATACAGAAAAATTATAGTTTAAGAAAAACAAGGAGAGAGGAGGAAAGAAAATCAAACACAGTTTGAATTATTTACTTCTCTTTGTTAAGCAGACAAATAGAATAGCCAGTCCAGAATGTTCGAACAGGACAAAAATTCATGGTGGAATTGACATTATTTAGAAGAGTTAGATTAAGAAATTTAAGATTTTGACATATAAAAAAATTATATAATTTAAAGATAAAATTGTCTGGATGGCTGGAACCCCAATAAAAATTATATCAAGAAATTAATATACTAATAAAAAATGGTTCAAGGACGCTGCTTAACTTAGTCTTTTGTTATAGTGCTTCTTTATTTTTTAAGATAAAAATTTTTAGCTACCTATAAAAGAAGCAATGGATTTACATCCCATGCTAGCCTATTGACTCATGTTGTAAAATGGTTGAACTTAATGGGTTATATATATATATATTCCTAAAAGGGTCATCAGGGATTCAAATTAAACTGGAAGTGGTAGGCTAAGAATGAAAGCACTAACCAGCCTACATACTCTAATTTTGTGATCAATATGTTATATAACTATAATATAAAATGCAGCTGCATCGAACTGAGCTCAAGCCCTTAGATACTTCTATCTGGCCAATTTTAAGCTGGCCATGCTTGATCAGAGGTCAAGTTTGATATATTGAGCTACCTTTATTTACTGTTGACCTAGCTTGAGCCTATCCCTAAGTATATGCTTAATCTCTACGTGTATCTCATTTCTCGAAGCATACAACATACTGCATTTGATCTAATAATTTCTATTTATTTTATGACATTTCTATTTATCAGTCAAATTAGATGGTCATCAATATAAACTCATTGTTTATTATAAATATATATGTTAGTATTTATTTATAAAAAAATATTTATCATTATCTTCAAAAAGAGTTAATGATTATTTTTATCATATCTGTATTTAATTTTTATTTAATTTTATATTCTTTTATTATTTTATTAAAATTTTTGATAAAACATCTGACAATGGTTAATAATGTTGGGCTTGGTGTGGTGCTATTAAGGCCCAGGTGGGCTAACTTGTATTGGGCTGGGTTTGAGTCCAAGGGTTGAGATTAAATCAAGTCACGGGTGTACACGGGCTTGGGGATTAGTTTAATCTCATTGGTTTAGTCCATGGGAGTTTTTTGTTGAGTCTGGGCCTGGCCCACTTCGTGGATGTATTTAAACTCTAGTCTCTAGGGTTTGGATGGAATAGAGAACAGATTCTTTTCTCCCAAAAATTCCCTTCTCTCATCATAGGGCGGCAGCCCTTTCTTTCTCCTCCCCATCTTCCTCCTTTTCAAGAAGTAAACCTAACAGGATTAGAAATCCTTAGTTCTAGTTCTTGTTGAACGGGGAATCCCATTGCTATTCATCAAGGTCTAAACCTAACAGGATTAGAATCCTTAGTTCTAGTTCTTGTTCAACAGGGAATCCCATTGCTATTCATCAAGGTCTAAACCCTAACAAGTGGTATCAGAGCCTGGTTCAAGGAGTAATCTGGAGGCCTTCAAGGAGTTGAAATAATTTCAACAGAATCTCGTCAAGGTACTTCTCTATTTTATAAAATTTATTTTTGTGCTATTTTTGAAATTGGCCATGGGGAGTAGCATAAAAATAGAGGTTGAGAAGTTTGATGGGAAGGGAAGTTTCTCCATGTGGAAAGTCCGGGTAGAGGACCTCCTTGTGCAGCAGGGTTTAGATTTGGCTTTGGAGGAAAGGCCAGATGGGATGACAGACAAGCAGTGGATTTCATTGGAGAAGAAGACATGTTCAATGATCAGGGGCTGTCTGGCGGATTCAGTCCTCTATTCAGTGCTGGAGGAGAAGACCCCGAAGGGACTCTGGACGAAGTTGCACACCCTCTATATGGGGAAGAATATGTGCAACAAGTTGATGTTGAAGAAGCGCCTCTACAGCCTTCGGATGTCAGAAGGTGGAGATGTGCTGGGTCACATCCAGATATTCGACCAGATGAGCAATGAACTTCTGAATGTGGGGTCAAGATGGAGGAAGAAGATAAAGCACTTCTGCTTTTATGTTCAATGCCCACGTCTTATGACTCATTGGTCACAACACTGCTCTATGGGAAGGAGACATTAATTTATGAAGATATTGTCTCGGTGCTTCGGACGAATGAGCAGAGGGAGAAGATGACCAAGGAAGCTGTTCCCCAGGAGGGTCTATCAGTTGGGGAAAGGACAGGCAGAGGTAGGGGCAGGGACAGAAGTAAGTCTGGAGGACGATCAAAGTCCAGGAAAGGCAAGAGAGAGCTGAAGTGCTATAAGTGTGGAGAGGTAGGACATTTTAAGAAGAATTGTCCTAAGTGGAAAAATCAGAAGGGAGAAAAAGGAGGATCTGAGTCTGTGAGTACAGTTGCAGATCAGGAGGTGGAGGATGATCTCTTGGTTGTATCAGATGATCACAGGCACAGCACAGAGATGTGGACCTTGGATTCAGCCTGTTCTCATCATTACACTCCCAACCGGTCGTGGTTCAGTACTTACACAGAGGTTGAGGAGGGGAATGTGACTCTTGGAGATAATCACCCTTGCAAGGTGGCAGGTATTGGCACAGTGAGGGTGAGGATGTTTGATGGTATGGTGCGCACTCTTACCAGTGTGAAGCATGTTCCAGAACTCAAGAAGAATCTGGTATCACTGGGGTACTTGGAGCGGACTGGATACAGCTTCAGCAGTCGTGCCAGGAGTGGAGTTCTGAACATCTCCAATGGAGCCATGGTGGTGATGAGAGGGAGGAGGCTGGAAAATAATCTATACAAGATGGAGGGCTCTGTGATGACTGTGAAATCTGAGGTGGCAGCTGTGGAGCAAGATCCCCGGGATGTGTACAGGATGTGGCATTACCGCCTGGGCCACATGGGAGACAAGGGGATGAAAGAACTGAGCAAGAGAGGTCTGCTTCCAGACTTGAGTAGCGGAGATATGGAGATCTGTGAGCCTTGTCAGATGGGAAAGCAGAGGAGAGTACAGTTCTCAGTCAGCACAGCTAGGAGTGCTGAACCCCTGGAGTTAGTACACACAGATGTCTGGGGACCAGCCCCAGTTTCTGCAAGGAATGGGGCCAGATACTTTATGACCCTGATAGATGATTTCTCAAGGAAGCTGTGGATCTACTTTATGAAGGAGAAATCAGAGGTCTTCACCAAGTTCAAAATCTGGAAGGCTGAGGTGGAGAAGGAGCAGGGTAAAAGTGTGAAGTGTCTGAGGTCTGATAATGGCGGGGAATACACCAGCAGGGAGTTCCAGATTTTTTGTGAGGAGTGGGGCATCAGAAGGCACTTCTCGGTGATGGGAACTCCTCAACAGAATGGGGTGGCTGAGAGGATGAACAGAACACTATTGGAAAAGGCAAGATGCTTAAGGCTGCAGGCAGGGCTTCCAAAGATGTTCTGGGTTGACGCAGTAGATGCAGCTAGCTACTTGGTCAATCGGTCACCGCACACCAGGTTAGATGGAGACATTCCAGAGGAGATATGGTCTGGAAGGAAGACAAGCCTAAACCATCTAAGGGTGTTTGGATGCACAGCATATGTGCATGTTGGAGCTGGGGAGCGGAGTAAGTTGGATGCCAGGTCTAAGAAGATGGTGTTCCTAGGCTACCCGCGAGGAGTCAAGGGGTATCGGCTATGGGACCCCTTGGAGAAGAAGGTTGTCATCAGCAGAGATGTAACCTTTGATGAGAGCTCAATCCTCCAGAACAGAAGTGGCATGGATGCACAGCAGGGACTACAGGAGGTAGAACACGGTAACACTAGTCAGACAACCTCCTATACAGTTGTGCCATTTGCTAGTGGACCAGGAGGATTTGAGATTCAGGTGGAGAGGACTGACAGAGGGGGTAGAAGCCAGGGAGTTCAGCAGGATGCAGCTGGACAGGGGACTGATACTGGGATCGCACAGCAAAGGCCCAGGAGGAACGTGCGACCACCAGTTCGATACGGCTTTGAGGATTCGTTGTCATATGCCCTGGTGACAGCGAATGGAGACCCTTTCACCTATGAGGAGGCTATGGAAAGTCAGGATAGAGATAGGTGGATCCATGCTATGGCAGAGGAAATGCAGTCTCTTCACAGCAATAATACGTGGCAGGTGGTCCAGCTGCCACAAGGAAAGAAACCCATTGGTTGTAAATGGGTTTATCAGCGCAAGGAAGGAGCTTCAGAACAAGAGGGTATCAGGTATAAGGCAAGACTAGTGGCCAAAGGATACTCTCAGAAAGAAGGCATCGATTATGGTGAGATATTTTCTCCAGTTGTCAGGCACACTTCCATCAGACTATTATTGAGTATTGTAGCAGCTCAGGACTTGGAGCTGGAGCAGATGGATGTGAAGACAGCATTCCTCCATGGTCATTTGGAGGAGAGCATCTACATGGAGCAGCCACCAGGGTTTAGAGAACCAAGATCAGATGGGAAAGTCTGTTTGCTGAAGAAATCTCTGTATGGGCTGAAGCAGTCGCCGAGGCAGTGGTACAAGAGATTTGACACTTATGTTAGGAGCATTGGACTTTCCAGGTGTGAGTATGATTCTTGTGTGTATGTTAAATCTCTGGATGATGGGTCTAGGATGTACTTACTCTTGTATGTAGATGACATGCTGATAGCATGCAAGAGTGAGAAGGCTGTACAGGAACTGAAGATAGCTTTGTCTCGGGAGTTTGAGATGAAGGATCTGGGGCCAGCCAGGAAGATCCTAGGGATGGAAATCATCAGAGATAGATCCAAAGGTGTGCTGCATCTGAGTCAGGGTGGCTACATTAAAAAGATTCTGGAGCGATATGGGATGAAGGATGCCAAACCGACAGCACTACCTTTGGCAGCACATTTTTCCTTATCGAAGACCATGTCACCACAGACTGAGGTGGAGGCTCAGGAGATGGAGAAGGTACCATATGCTTCTGGTGTTGGGAGCCTTATGTATGCCATGGTATGTTGTAGGCCAGACATAGCCCATGCAGTGAGCCAGGTGAGCAGGTTCATGGCGCAGCCTGGTAGGGAGCACTGGCGAGCACTAAAGGGAATCTTCAGGTACTTGGTAGGTACAGTTGGGGTTGGTATTTGCTATGGACAGCAAGAAGGTGCTGAGAGATCCAACTTATCCAAGGAGGCTCGTGGGCAGTTATATGGGTATGTGGATGCAGACTTTGGTGGAGATGTGGACACTAGGAGATCCACAACAGGCTTTGTGTTCAGCCTGTTTGGTGGTCCAGTATCGTGGAGATCATGTCTGCAGCCCATCACAGCCTTATCTACCACGGAGGCAGAATACATAGGTATCACAGAGGCAGCAAAGGAAGCTCTTTGGCTGAAGGGCTTGATGCTGGAGATGGGACTTGATCAGAAGGTTGTCCAGGTGCATAGTGACAGCCAGAGTGCTCTGATGCTTGCGCAGAATGCAGTCTATCATGCCAGGACGAAGCACATTGACCTCAGATACCACAGGATCAGAGAGCTGGTGGAAGATGGTGAGGTGGAGCTGGTGAAGGTATACACCAAAGAAAATCCAGCAGATGCACTGACTAAGGTTCTTCCACGGGACAGTTTTCAAAAGTGTATTTCGTTGTTAAAGCTGATGGACACAGTGGACGTGCTGAGGCCTTGAAAGCACCAAGGTGGAGATTGTTGGGCCTGGTGTGGTGCTATCAAGGCCCAGGTGGGCTAACTTGTATTGGGCTGGGTTTGAGTCCAAGGGTTGAGATTAAATCAAGTCACGGGTGTACACGGGCTTGGGGATTAGTTTAATCTCATTGGTTTAGTCCATGGGAGTTTTTTGTTGAGTCTGGGCCTGGCCCACTTCGTGGATGTATTTAAACTCTAGTCTCTAGGGTTTGGATGGAATAGAGAACAGATTCTTTTCTCCCAAAAATTCCCTTCTCTCATCATAGGGCGGCAGCCCTTTCTTTCTCCTCCCCATCTTCCTCCTTTTCAAGAAGTAAACCTAACAGGATTAGAAATCCTTAGTTCTAGTTCTTGTTGAACGGGGAATCCCATTGCTATTCATCAAGGTCTAAACCTAACAGGATTAGAATCCTTAGTTCTAGTTCTTGTTCAACGGGGAATCCTCATTGCTATTCATCAAGGTCTAAACCCTAACAAATGAGTGCTCTAGACTTATATTGTATAACAAAGAACGTTATTAATAATTAAAAATTTATTAAGGTTTTCTCTCCGCTTTACAAGACATGCCTTAACTCACGGCCGGAACGGGCTGCAGGATAAATTGATAAGTATTGATTCAATAAGTTGAATTCACTGGTCTAATTAATGTTGTGCATGGTTCAGTGGAGCGAACACTGGAATGGAATTGAGATTGCAGCTTTAACCTTTTCCTAACATTTGATACGTGATAAATGTGACAAATATACTAATCTCATTTCCTTTAAAAATTACTATTTCTTCAACTAAAGCAATGGTCAGTTCCAGGAGTATGAGACTGAATAATATTACTAACAATAAATCGATTATTAATATTTATGATAGAAAGGTAACAAATAATATATTTTATATAAGGTGCGTGTACTATTTAGTACAATATATACGATATATGTACGATAAGGAACTAATATTAAAGAAATTAAAATTTTCTTTAAATTTTGTCTTTCATTCGTTACAAGACGTGCTTAAACTTATAGTACAAGCTGTTGGATAAATTAATAAGTATTGATTTAACAAGTTGAGTTGACTGATTTAAAGTTGCGTACGGTTCACTGAAACTGGAATGGAATTGAAATTTCAGCTTTGACCACATAATATTTGGTAGGTAATAAATATAGAAATTACTGTTTATTCAACTGAATCAATGATCTTTTCAAGAGAATGAGAATAATAATATTATTAAAAATAAACTGATTATTAGTATTTATGATGAAGATAGAAATAAATAATATATTCGATAAGGTTAATTACTGATAATTAAGATATCAAATAAAATGAATTATAACT